>VZTJ01006242.1:8955-32513 GCA_013397795.1 Orthonyx spaldingii | reverse complement strand
ATTTGGGATTTCCAGACTCCCCCCAGCCCCATTTCGAGACCCCACTGATCCTCCCCAAGCCCGTTTTGGCACCCCCAGTCCCACTTTGGGATTCCCGGACCCTCCTCAGCTCCACTTTTGAGACACCCAACCCCGTTTGGAGACCCCTTGGGTTTCTCCCAACCCCCCAGCCCCCTCTCCCCGCCCTCCCTCTCACCCCATAACCCCGTTTTTTCCCGTTTTTCCCCCCAGAACTCCAACCTCGTGCTCCAAGCCGACCGCTCCCTGATCGACCGGACGCGGCGGGACGAGCCCACGGGGGAGGTTCTGTCACTGGTGGGGAAACTCGAGGGGACCCGCATGGGGGACAAGGCCCAGAGGACCAAACCCCAGATGCAGGAGGAGAGAAGGGCCAAGTGAGCGGAAATTTGGGATTTTTTTGGGATGATTTCAGGCCGGGGTTGGGGGTTCTGATTCTGGGTTTCGGGCTGGGGTGGGATGGCAGGTTGGGAAAGGTGCTTTTTCTGGTGTCTGATTCTCCAAGAAAACTGATTTTTCTGGTGCCAAATTTCCTGTGAAATCTGCTTTTCCTGGTGCCAAATTTCCCATAAAGGCTGGTTTTCCTGGTGCCCAATTTCTCAGGAAATCTGTTTTTCCTGGTGCCTGATTTTCCACAAAAGTTGCTTTTCCTGGTGCCAGATTCCCAAGGAAATCTGCTTTTCCTGGTTCCTGATTTTCCAAAAAAGCTGCATTTTCTGGTTCCACATTTCCCAGAAAAGCCACTTGTCCTTGGCACCAAATTTCCCAGGAAATCTGCTTTTCCTGGTGCCTAATTTTCCAAAAAATTTGCATTTCCTGACTCCTGATTCCCCAGCAAAGCCACTTTAAGCCCTGAAAGTTTCTCTGAACTCTCCCTGGATCTTTCCCTTCTCAACTCCCAGACTTTTTGTGACTATTTTATACATTTTTTGGGAATATTTAGAGAAAATCCAAACCCACCCAGCTCGGAGTTCATTCCCTGTATTTAAAAATCACCGCAAAACCCAAAAATAACTCAATTTAAATCATTTTCCCCACTTTGCTTTGGGAATAAACACACTGGAAAGAGCGGGATCAGGGCTGAGATTCCCTAAAATTCCCGATTTTTCCCGTTTTTTTCCCCAGGAGGAGGAAGAGGGACGAGGACAGGCACGACATCAACAAGATGAAGGGGTACACGCTGCTGTCTGAGGGCATCGACGAGATGGTCGGGATCATCTACAAACCCAAAACCAAGGAGACCCGAGAGACCTACGAGGTCCTGCTCAGCTTCATCCAGGCCGCCCTGGGGGATCAGGTGAGGCCTGGGAGATCCCTGGGATCGTCCAGGGAAACGGGAGATTCATCCCAAAATACCAGCATTTCGGAATTCTGGATGGATTTGGGTTGGGAGAGACCTTGGAGTCCATCCAGTTCCACCCCCACTCCTCCCACCATCCCAGGGTGCTCCAGCCTTTCCGTGGACACTTCCAGGGATCCACGGAATCCAGTATTTCTTCCCAAAATCCCATTTAAATCCCATATTTTTTCTCAAAATCCCATTTAAACCAGGACATGGAATCCTGGAATGGTTTGGGTTGGAGAAGACCTCAAGCCTCATCCAATCCCACCATGGGCTGGGACACCTCTCACCATCCCAGGGTGCTCCAGCCTTTCCTTGGACACTTCCAGGGATCTATGGGAATCCAGTATTTCTTCCCAAAATCCCAATTAAATCTCCATGTGGAATCCACTTAAACCAGGACATGGAATCTTGGAGTGGTTTGGGTTGGAAAAGACCTCAAAACTCATCCAGTCCCACCATCCTAGGCTGCTCCAACCTTCTCTTGGATGCTTCCAGAGCTCCAGGAACATCCAGAATGTCCTGCCAATATCCCAATATTCCAGAATCCTGGATTGGTTTGGGTTGGAGCAGACCTCAAAGCTCATCCAGTCCCACCATGGACAGGGACCCCTCCCACCATCCCAGGGTGCTCCAGCCTGGCCTTGGGCACTTCCAGGAATCCAGGAACATCCAGAATTTCCTCCCAATATCCCAGTATTCCAGAATCCTGGATTGGTTTGGGTTGGAGAAGACCTCAAACCTCATCCAGTCCCATCCCCACACCTCCCCACCATCCCAGGTTTCTCCAGCCTTTCCTTGGACACTTCCGGAGCTCCAGGGCCATCCAGAATTTCTTCCCAAAACCCCAATTAAATCTCCACATGGAATCCTGGAGTGGTTTAGGTTGGAAAAGACCTCAAACCTCATCCAGTCCCACCACCCCAGGCTTCTCCAACCTTTCCCTGGACACTCCCAGAGCTCCAGGAATTTCCCATTTCCCTCACGGCCGCCGCAAGAACTTCCCTCGTCGTCGCTTCACCTCCACCCCCACTTTTCCCCTCCAAAAACCCCAAAACCCTCTGGATTTTGCCCGTTTCCCCTTCCCCAGCCCCGGGACATTCTGTGTGGGGCGGCTGACGAGGTCCTGGCCGTGCTGAAGAACGAGAAGCTGCGGGACAAGGAGCGGCGCAAGGAGGTGGAGCTGCTGCTGGGCCCCACGGACGACACGCGCTACCACGTGCTGGTCAACCTGGGCAAGAAGATCACCGACTACGGCGGCGACAAGGAGATCCAGAACATGGGTACGGGGCTTCTTGGGGTTTTTATGGGGTTTTGTGGGGTTTTCGTGGGATTCCTGAAGGTCCGGGTCAAAATTTGGGGTGTTTTCCTCAGTCCTGTTTTCTTCCTGCAACCCCATTTGTGCCCTTTTCCTCCAGCCTATTTTGCTCATGGGACCTCATTTATCCCCTTTTCCTCCATCCCACTTTTCCCCATTTTTCCCCATTTTTTCCAATTTTTCCCCATTGTTTCCTATTTCCCACATTTTTTTCTGTTTATCCCCATCACCGACTACGGCGGTAGCAAGGAGATCCACAACATGGGTGCGGGGNCCCCATTGTTTCCTATTTCCCACATTTTTTTCTGTTTATCCCCATCACCGACTACGGCGGTAGCAAGGAGATCCACAACATGGGTACGGGGATTTTTGGGGTTTTTATGGGGTTTTGTGGGGTTTTTGTGGGATTTCTGAAGGTCCAGGTCAAAATTTGGGATGTTTTCCTCAGTCCTGTTTTCTTCCTGCAACCCCGTTTGTGCCCTTTTCCTCGGTCCCCTTTTCCTCCATCCCATTTTTCCCCATTTTCCCCCATTTTCCCCCATTTTTCCCCGCTTTTCCCTATTTTTCACAATTTCCCCCCATTTCCCCCTATTTTTCCCTGTTTATCCCCATCACCGACTACGGCGGTAGCAAGGAGATCCAGAACATGGGTACGGGGCTTTTTGGGGTTTTTATGGGGTTTTGTGGGATTTCCATGGGATTCCTGAAGGTCCAGGTCAAAATTTGGGATGTTTTCCTTGTGGGACCAATTTTCATCATGTTTTCCTCCATCCTGTTTTTCCCACTTTCCTCCATCCCAGCCCCAAAAAAAGTCGGGTTTGTGTTCCTGGGGTGTGACTCTGGGAATTCCCGTTAAATTCCTGCTGAATTCCCACTGAATTCCCACTGAATTCCTGCTGTTCTCCCTGCAGATGACAACATCGACGAGACCTACGGGGTGAACGTGCAGTTCGAGTCCGACGAGGAGGTGGGAAGGGATCTGCCCCCGTTGGCCCCTTTTCCTTGTGGGATTGCATTTATCCCCTTTTCCTTTTAGTTATCCCATTTTCCTCATGGAACCATTTTTATTTCATTTTTCTTTATCCAGTTTTCCAGTGTTTATCCCATTTTTCTTTATCCCATTTTCCTCACGGCACCACATTTATCTCATTTTTCTCTGTTCATCCCGTTTTTCTCTGCCCCATTCTCCTCGTGGGTCCCCATTTATCCCATTTTCTTTTTGGAACCAGTTTTATCCCATTTTGTTTTATCCCATTTTCCCCTTTTCCATTTTCCTTATAGGACCATTTTTATCCCATTTTTCTCAGTTTTATTTTCCTCATGGCACCGCTTTTATCCCATTTTCCTTTATTCCATTTTTTTCCTTTATCCCATCTTTTCCTTTATCCCATTTTCCACTGAGGACCATTTTTATCTTCTCTGCCTCTATCCCATTTTTTCATGGAACCACCTTTATCCCATTTTTCTTTGGAGGGAAAAGAGGGAGAAAAAGGGGATTTTTTGGGGAGGAAAAGAGGGATGAAAAGGGGAATTTTGGTGGAAATCCCAGGATCTCCTTTGGGAATTCCACAGGAAGGGGACGAGGACATTTACGGGGAGGTTCGGGACGAGGCGTCGGACGATGACCTGGAGGGGGACGAGGCCGTCGTTCGCTGCACCCTCTCAGCCAATGTGAGTTTTCCTGGGATTTTCCAGGGAATTTTTGGAATTCTGGGAGGTTTTGGGTGCAGCCAGTGTTGTTTTGGGGCCGAGGAAAAAACCTCGGAGTCAAAATTGGGGTCGGTCCCGAAATGTTCCTGTGCCAGCCCAAATTCTGGCTGGAAACTCAGGGAAATAATGGAAAATCTTGGAGGTTTCTTGGGTTTTTTTTATTTTTGGGGACTTTTTGGGATTTTTTGGGAGATTTTTTAAAAAATTTTTTTGCGATTTCTTGGAATTTTAAAAATTTTTTGGGGATTTTTTTTGGATTTTCCCAAGCTCATGTCTCTAGTCATTCCTGTTCCACCCCGAACTCAGGGAAATAATGGGAATTTTTGGGATTTTTCCAAGCTCCAAACACAGGGAAATAATCGGATTTTTGTGGATTTTTTTGTACTTTTCGGATTTTTTCACTTTTTTTTTTTTTTTTTAATTTTCCCGTTCTATCGTTCCTAAATCTGGGGAATTTTGGGGTTTTCCCAGCTGGTGGCCTCAGGGGAGCTGCTGAGCTCCAAGAAGAAGGAGCTGCACCCACGGGACATCGACGCCTTCTGGCTCCAACGACAGCTCAGCCGCTTCTACGACGACGCCATCGTCTCCCAGAAAAAGGCGGATGAGGTCCTGGAAATCCTCAAGGTCTGTGCCCAAATCCTCTGGATCCGGAATATTTTTCCTTCTAAAAAGTGGGAATTTGCCTCAAAAACTTGCTGAAAAAAAGCTCATCCCGTTAAATGGAATTTTGGTCGATTATTTTGGGCTCGATCCCTGAATTCCCAGGAATTTCCTGAGGGGAAAAATGGGAATTGGGGAGATCCTCAAGGTCTGTGCCCAAATCGTCAGGATCTGAGATATTTTTCCCTCTAAAAGGTGGGAATTTGCCTCAAAAACTTGTTTAAGAAAATGGAATTTTGGGCTTGGCTCTGTGGGACAGGGGAGGAGTGGAAATTCCATGGTTTTTTCTGGAAATTCCGTGTTTTTTCCCAGACTGCCAGCGATGACCGGGAGTGTGAGAACCAGCTGGTTCTGCTGCTCGGCTTCAACACCTTCGACTTCATCAAGGTCCTGCGCCAGCACCGAATGATGAGTGAGTCCTTTGCCCTGAATTTTCCCTGTTTTCCTTGCATTTCTCCTCATTTTCCCTGGATTTTTCCCCATTTCCCGTGGATTTTCCCCTATTTTCCCTCAATTTCCCCCCATTTTTTCTCAATTTCCCCCCATTTTTCCTTGGTTTTTTCACCCTTGTTTTTCTTCAGATTTTCCCCATTTTCCCTNTTCCCTGTTTTCCTTGCATTTCTCCTCATTTTCCCTGGATTTTTCCCCATTTCCTGTGGATTTTCCCCTATTTTCCCTCAATTTCCCCCCATTTTTTCTCAATTTCCCCCCATTTTTCCTTGGTTTTTTCCCCCTTGTTTTTCTTCAGATTTTCCCCATTTTCCCTGGATTTTCTCTGTATTTTCCCCATTTTCCCTCCATGTTTTCCCGTATTTTTTTCCCCGTTTTCCCTGCATTTTCGCTTGCATTTTCTCTCATTTTCCGTGGATTTTTCCCCTGCATTTTCCCCCATTTCCCTACATTTTTTTCCTATTTTCCCTGGACTTTTCCATGCATCTTCCCCCATTATCCTGGTTATTCCCTGATTATCCCAGATTTTCCCATTTTCCCATGGATTTTCCCCATTTTCTCCCCCAGTCCTGTACTGCACGCTGCTGGCCAGCGCGCAGAGCGAGGCGGAGAAGGAGCGGATCATGGCCAAGATGGAGGCGGATCCCGAACTTTCCAAATTCCTCTACCAGCTCCACGAGACCGAGAAGGAGGATCTGATCCGGGTCAGGCGTTGGGGGATTTGGGGGATCCTGGTCTGGGTGGGATTTGGAGGATTTGTGGGATCCTCACTTCTGTGGGAAACAGGAGCTGCTGGCTCTGCTAGGATCCCCCAGTTTTCCCAGTTTTGAACTGGTTTGAACTGGTTTTGGTGTCCCCGTTTTTGTGTGGAAATTCGGGTTTTGGGCCAAAAATGCTCATTCCTGGTTTTGGATTCCCGTTCCTGAAGAAATTTAGGGAACAGGAGCAGCTGGCAGCCTTTGGAGGAGGCTGAGTCCCTTCCTTGGACCTGAATTCCGATTTTTCCCCACAGGAGGAACGCTCCTGGCGGGAGCCACATTTTTGTGTGGAAATTTGATTTTTGGGCCCAAAATGCTCATTCCTGATTTCTGGATTCCCATTCCCGAAGGAATTTGGGGAACAGGAGCATTTTGGAGGAGGCTGAGTCCCTTCCCTGGGCCTGAATCTCAGTTTTTCCCCACAGGAGGAACGCTTCTGTTGGGAGCCACATTTTTGTGTGGAAATTTGGTTTTAAGGCCAAAAATGCTCATTCCTGATTTCTGGATTCCCATTCCTGAAGAAATTTGGGAAATAGGAGCAGCTGACAGTCTTGGAAGGAGGCTGAGGCCCTTCCTTGGGCCTGAATCCTGATTTTTCCCCACAGGAGGAATGCTCCTGGCAGGAGCCACATTTTTGTGTGGAAATTGGGTTTTCCCACCAAAAATGCTCATTCCTGATTTCTGCATTGCCGTTCACAAAGGAATATGGGGAATTTGGCAAATTCCCTGGGAGGAGGTTGAGGGAAATTGGCAAAATGTCCCTGGGAGGAGGCTGAGGCCCTTCCCTGGGGCTGAATCCCGATTTTTCCCCACAGGAGGAACGCTCCCGGCGGGAGCGCGTGCGGCAGTCCCGCATGGACACCGACCTGGAATCCATGGATCTAGACCAGGGAGGAGAGGTAAAATCCTTGGATTTATTCCCAAAACATCCCCAGCCTGTCCCAAAAGGGCGTTTGAAGGCAGAAATCCCAAAGATTTACTCTGGAAAAGTGGCTTCCCACCCGTATGCTGCCGCTGATCCCTGTGAGAACACAAAGAAATGATAAGTCCGAAACCACTTGGGATTTTTTTCCCATTTTTTTTTCCAGGCTCTGGCTCCACGGCAGGTGCTGGATTTGGAGGATTTGGTGTTTGCCCAGGGCAGTCACTTCATGGCCAACAAGCGGTGCCAGCTCCCGGACGGATCCTTCCGGAGGCAGCGCAAGGGATATGAGGAAGTTCACGTTCCCGCCCTCAAACCCAAACCCTTCGGAGCTGACGAGGTTTGTCCCAAAAAAAAGGGATTTTGGAGCCTTTTTCCAAGGCTTAAGGGAGTTGGAGAGGGATTGGGATAAGGGGTGGATGGGACAGGACACAAGGAATGGCTTCCCATTAGAAAAATGGAGATTTAAATGGAATCTTGGGAAGGAGTTCTTCCTTTTGAGGGTGGTGGGATGGAATTCCCAGAGAATCTGTGGCGGTTCCATCCCTGGGAGTGTGCAAGGCTGGGTTGGAATCTGCTCCAGTGGAAGCTCGATGGTTTTTAAGGTCTTTAAAATCCCATCCAGCCCAAAACATCTTTTGGGTCAGGTACTGGGAATGATTAATGGGGATAAATCCCTGATTTTGATCCTGATCTGCTCCTCGGCCTGAACTTTTCCTGAGTGTGATCACTTGGATCTTTTCCCAGTCTGCTCGATGATTTTTTCCCATCTGTTTCCCAGCCTGTCTCTGACACCCCTCATCCATGAGGTGGAAGAAAAGCCTAAATTCCTTCTTTTCCCTTTTATTTCCTCCTTCCCAGCAATTGGTTTCTGTGGAGAAGCTGCCGAAATACGCCCAGGCTGGGTTTGAGGGGTTCAAAACCCTGAACAGGATCCAGAGCAAACTGTTCCGGGCGGCGCTGGAGACGGACGAGAATCTCCTGCTGTGTGCGCCCACGGTGAGATCCTGGGATCTGGCACTGGATTGGCACTGGTTTGGCCCTTGTTTGACTGGTTTGGCACTGGTTTAGCTGTTCTGAGTGGTTTGATACTGGTTTGACACTGATTTGAGTGGTTTGGCACTGGTTTGACACTGGTTTGAATGGTTTGACACTGGTTTGAGTGGTTTGACACTGGTTTGAGTGGTTTGACTGGTTTGGCACTGATTTGGCACTGGTTTGAGTGGTTTGGCACCAGTTTGACTGGTTTGACACTGGTTTGATTGGTTTGACTGGTTTGACACAGTTTGGCACTGGTTTGGCACTGGTTTGACTGGTTTGGCGCTGGTTTGGCTGTGTATGGATCTCTGCATCCTCATCCTCCTCCAAAGGCCGCCAAAATCCAACCCAGGTTGCCAAATCCTTTGGGATGAGGGGGTTTGGGTGCCCCTTTTCCCAGGAGAAGGCAGGGATGAGGTGGGATTGGCGCCTGCGGCCGTTGCAGGGCGCGGGGAAGACCAACGTGGCGCTGATGTGCATGCTGAGGGAGATCGGCAAGCACATCAACATGGACGGCACCATCAACGTCGACGACTTCAAGATCATCTACATCGCTCCCATGAGGTCCCTGGTGCAGGAGATGGTGGGCAGCTTCGGGAAGGTGAGGAGGAGTTGGGATGAGTGGGGTTGGATTTGAGGGGTTGGGATGAGTGGGGTTGGGTCCAAGAGGAGATTTGGGCTCATGGAGGGGTTGGGATGAGTGGGATCAGAGTTGGGGGAGGTTTTGGCTCCTTGAGGAGTTGGGATGAGTGAGGTTGAATCCAAGAGGAGATTTGGGCTCATGGAGGGGTTGGGATGAGTGGGATCAGAGTTGGGGGAGGTTTTGGCTCCTTGAGGAGTTGGGATGAGTGAGGTTGAATCCAAGAGGAGATTTGGGCTCATGGAGGGGTTGGGATGAGTGGGATCAGAGTTGGGGGAGGTTTTGGCTCCTTGAGGAGTTGGGATGAGTGAGGTTGAATCCAAGAGGAGATTTGGGCTCATGGTGGAGTTGGGGATGAGTGGGGTCAGATCTGAGGGGTTGGGGTGAGTGGGGTTGGATCTGAGGGGAGATTTGGATTCCTTGAGAGGTTGGGGTTGGGAGTGGAGGTGGGGAGGAGGTTGAAGAACAAGGAGAAGGTTCTGGAGAACTCCTGAGGGAGCTGGGAAAAGGGCTCAGCCTGAAGAAAAGGAGGATCAGGGAGTAGGATGAGGATGGAGTGCGGTGCGATGGGATGGGATGGGATTGGAAGAACCTTCTGGCTCTCCTGACAGGAGGGGACAGGGGACACTTGGGGGACACCATGGGATGGGTTATGGGGTTGGAGATGGGGATGGGGAGTTCCTGAGGGAGCTGAGGGGACTCATCCTGGAGAAAAGGGGGATCAGGAGGGACCTTCTGGCTCTCCACAACTCCCTGCCGGGAGGGGTCATCCAGGTGGCATTTGGGATCTCATCCCAAGTAACACCAGGCCAAGAGGGAACGGGAGAAATCTGGGTGGAATTTTGGGATGCTTCCTCCACGGAAGGGTCTCTCCACGCTCACCTCCGCGGGTTTTTCCCAGCGTTTGGCCACCTATGGGATCACGGTGGCCGAGCTGACCGGGGACCACCAGCTGTGCAAGGAGGAGATCAGCGCCACGCAGATCATCGTGTGCACCCCGGAGAAGTGGGACATCATCACCCGCAAGGGCGGCGAGCGCACCTACACCCAGCTGGTGCGACTGGTCATACTGGTGAGAGCCCGGCGCGCCCAGGGACGGCATTCCGAGGGGTTGGGATGAGCGGGGTCGGATCTGAGGGGTTGGGGATGAGTGGGGTCGGATCTGAGGGGTTGGGATGAGTGGGGTCAGATCCAAGGGGAGGTTTGGGTTGGTTGGGGATGAGTGGGGTTGGATGTGAGGGGTTGGAGGTGAGTGGGGTTGGATCCAAGAGGAGGTTTGGGCTCGTTGGGATGCGTGGGGTTGGAGGTGGAGAACCTCAGGCTTGGACTATCTGCTGTGGTCAGGAAATTGACCCAAGAATGGGGTCTGGAGGAGTCTTGGGAAGAAATTCCCTCCTGTGAGGGTGGGGAGGGGCTGGGATAGAATTCTCAGAGGAGTTGTGGCTGCCCCTGGATCCATGGAAGTGTCCAAGGCCGGGCTGGAGCCACCTGGATTTATGGAGAGTGTGGGAACCTTGGTGGGACCGGATGAACTTTGGGATCCATCCACCCCAAATCCATCCAGGATTCCGTGGACTGGTTTAGATGGAATTTTGGGAAGGAATATGGGATGTCCCTGGATCCCTGGAAGTGCCCAAGGCCAGGCTGGAGCCACCTGGTCTGTGGAAATTATGGGACCCATGGTGGGACAGGATGAACTTGAGGATCCCAACAGCTCCACGACCCCAGAGTTTGGATCAGGGCTGACTCCGAGTCCGTTCCCCGTTTCCAGGACGAGATCCACCTGCTCCACGACGACCGCGGGCCCGTGCTGGAGTCGCTGGTGGCCAGGGCCATCCGCAACATCGAGATGACGCAGGAGGACGTGCGGCTGGTGGGGCTCAGCGCCACCCTGCCCAACTACGAGGACGTGGCCACCTTCCTCAGGGTGGACCCGGCCAAGGGACTGTTCTACTTCGACAACAGGTACCTGGGAAGAGCCCGGAGAGGGGTTTCCAGCTGGAATTCTGTCTGTCCATCCCTCATCCATCCATCCATCCATCCATCCATCCATCCATCCATCCATCCATCCATCCATCCATCCATCCATCCATCCATCCATCCGTCCATCCATCCATCCATCCGTCCCTCCATCCATCCATCCATCCATCTCCTCTTCCACACATTTTTTTATCTTTGGGAGCGTTGTTAAAAGCATTTTTGGGATCCCAAATTGGGTTAGACTGGGAGGATTGGATTTTCCATGGGATCTGAGAGGACAAAAAATGAGTTTTCTCACTTTTCCAGCTCTGATTAATTAGAAATTATCCCTTTAGGATGAGGGAATTCTTGTGCATCCACACCTGGTTTAATCCCAGATTTTTCCCATCCTGAACACCAGAATCAGGTTGGGTTGGGAGGATTTGGGTTCTCCATGAAATCTGAGAGGACAAAAAATGATTATTCCCTCTTTTCCAGCCATAATTAGTTGATTTTTTTGGGATCTCAGATCCCAAAAAAAGCCTTGGAGAGGACTTGGAAGTTCTGCCCTCCCCGTTGGAAAAAAAGCCCAAACCAGGCTGATGGTGCTTCCCAAAATTCCCTTTTTTTCTCCCTGAGTAAAAATGGAAATTCCAGGAATCCTGGGAAGAACCAGAACCATCAAAACTCCCACAAAATTAAAGCACAGAGGAACTAAAATTTCACAAAAAACCAAAGCACAAAGAAATTAAAATTCCACAAAAACCAGGATACCTTTGGATATGATCTTTTTTATCGAGGTTTTTCTGTTCATTTCATTTTCCCTGGGTATTTTCATGGATTTCCTGGATATTTTTCCCATTCCCAGCTTCCGGCCCGTGCCCCTGGAGCAGACCTACGTGGGAATCACGGAGAAGAAAGCCATCAAACGCTTCCAGATCATGAATGAGATTGTCTATGAGAAAATCATGGAGCATGCTGGGAAGAACCAGGTTGGAGACTTCATTCCTGAAACTTCTTTTTTCTTAATCCTGGAAAAAATGGGATTTTTCCTCTTTTTTTTCCCATTTTGAGGTGCTGATGCTCCAGAGGTTCAGTGGAGGGGAGGATTTGGGTTGGCCATGAGTGGGAAATGAGTGTTCCCTTTTACCCAGCTGTGATTAAATTTTTTTAATTTGTTTTTTAAAGTTTTTCAACTTAAATATTAAATTTATTTTATTAAATATCAATTTTTTTTGTTAATTTAAAATTTAATTTAATGTGATTAATCCTTCTTTTGGGATGAGGGAATTTTTGTGCATCCATTATTTCCAGGTTTTTTCCCACCCTGAACACCAGGATCAGGTTGGGTTTTCCATGGGCTCTGAGAGGACAAAACCCACATTTTTCCTCTTTTCCAGCTCTGATTAATTAGAAATTATCCCTTTAGGATGAGGGAATTCTTGTGTATCCACACCTGGATCAACTCCAGCTCTTTTCCCACGCTCAGCTCGGCTCAGGCCCCTTTTCCAGGTGGGAATTTGGGAATTCCAGGCTGATCCCTGCTCTCCCCACAGGTCCTGGTGTTTGTGCACTCCCGGAAGGAGACGGGGAAGACGGCCCGGGCCATCCGGGACATGTGCCTGGAAAAGGACACCCTGGGGCTCTTCCTGAGGGAGGGATCGGCCTCCACCGAGGTGCTCCGGACCGAGGCCGAGCAGTGCAAGGTGATCCTGGGGATGGGGTGGGGAAAAAATGGGAAAATTCCGACAGGGAATGTGTTTTTCCAGGTCTTTATCCAGGGAAAAGGGGGAGCTCCTATTCCCGAGAGACTTGGGGACACCCTCAGTGGTGGCTTCCCTGGATAAATGGGGAAAATTCCTTCAGGGAATTTGTCCTGGAGTTATTTGGGAAAATTCCTTCAGGAAATTTGTCCATCCCTTTATCCAGGGCAGAGTTGGAGCCCCATTACCGAGGGATTTTTGAGGCCGCACTCCGAGGGCTTTTCCAGCTTTCCCAATTCCATAACCCCACCCTCTGTAGATTCCTAGCCTTTCCCCTGGGTTATCCCGGTTTTCCCTCCATTCCTGGAATTACCTGGGATATTTTTATCCCACAGAACCTGGAGCTGAAGGACCTCCTTCCCTATGGCTTTGCCATCCACCACGCCGGGATGACGCGCGTGGACCGGACACTGGTGGAGGATCTCTTCGCTGACAAGCACATCCAGGTTGGATCAGAATTCCACGGAAATTCCAGCTTTTTATCCATAAAAACCCACACCATCCATGTTTTGCAGCTCAGGGTAAAATTAGGATCAGGCTTGGCCGTGGAGGCAACGGAGATTTGGGAATAACAGGGGAGCTAAATGTGGATTTTTTGGGATATTTGTAGCCTGAGCTGGACTGGGAAGGGGAAGTGGGAAAAGGGAATTAGGGACCAGGAAAAGCAGGTCTTCTGGGAAATTTGGAATGAGGAAAAGCAGGTTTACTGGGAAACTGGGTGCCAGAAAAAGCAGTTTCTGTGGGAATTTACAGCCTGGGAATTCTGCTGGAATTTGGATGTTTTGAGGTGTATTTGGAAGTTTTTGGCTGGAATTTGGACATTTTGAGGTGGATTTGGAGGTTTTGGGCTGAAATTTCAAGGTTTTTGGCTGGAATTTGGACGTTTTGAGGTGGATTTGGAGCTTCCTGGTTGGATTTGGAGGCTCCTGGCCGGATTTGATCCGTGTTTTTCCACCAGGTCCTGGTGTCCACAGCCACGCTGGCCTGGGGCGTGAACCTCCCGGCCCACACCGTCATCATCAAGGGCACCCAGGTGTACAGCCCGGAGAAGGGGCGCTGGACGGAGCTGGGAGCGCTCGACATCCTCCAGGTGCGAGCCGGGAACGCTCCGGGATTTTCCTGGCCTTAAATCCCATTGAAAATCCCATTTTTGGTGTTTTCTCTGTGTGCTCGTTGTTCTTCCCAGTGATCTGGGATT
This sequence comes from Orthonyx spaldingii, assembly GCA_013397795.1. Taxonomy (NCBI): domain Eukaryota; kingdom Metazoa; phylum Chordata; class Aves; order Passeriformes; family Orthonychidae; genus Orthonyx; species Orthonyx spaldingii. The sequence goes on along the minus strand of VZTJ01006242.1, from coordinate 18,737 downwards.
GGAGGGGAGGGCAGATGATAATTCCTCAAGAATTCCTTGCCCAGGCCCTCTTGAGATAATTCCTCAAGAATTCCTTCCCTGGACTCTCCTGAGATGAGAATTCCTCAAGAACTCCAGACCCATCCCAGATAATTTCTCAAGAATTCTAGACCTATCCCAGATAATTCCTCAGGAATTCCTTCCTTGGACTCTCCTCAGATGAGAAATCCTCAAGAATTCCTTGACCAAACCCATCCCAGATAATTCCTCAAGAACTCCTTGCCCAACCCCATCCCAGATAATTCCTCAAGAATTCCATGCCCAGACCCTCTTGAGATAATTCCTCAAGAATTCCTTGGTTTCCTTGTCTTTGATCATCTCAGAGGTGCTTCCCAACTGGCATTCCCAGCTTCCTGACCCGTTTTTCCCGGTTGCAGATGCTGGGCCGCGCCGGGCGGCCGCAGTACGACACCAAAGGAGAGGGAATTCTGATCACTTCCCACGGAGAACTCCAGTATTACCTGTCCCTGCTCAACCAGCAGCTGCCCATCGAGAGCCAGATGGTGGCCAAGCTCCCGGACATGCTCAACGCCGAGGCCGTGCTCGGGAATGTCCAGAATGCCAAGGTCAGCGGCAATCCCGGATTTCCAGAGGGTTTAGGGAGTTGGGAGGGGTTTTTTTAGGGATTTTGGGGAAATCTAGTGCCAGGAAAAGCAGATTTTTAAAGGAATTTGGGTGGCAGGAAAAGCAGCTTTCCTGGGAAGTTTGGAATGGGGAAAAGCAGATTTTCAGGGAAATTTGGCACTAGCAAAAGCAGCTTTCCTGGGAAATTTGGAACCAGGAAAAGCAGCTTTCCTGGGCTTCCCGGCCGTGTTCCGCAGCACTTCCGCGGGATTTCTCTGGGATCAGCTCCTCTCTGGAGCTTCCCAGGTGTGCCAGGACATCCCTGGGCTCACAGAGGATCCGGGAATTCCCTCAGGACGCGGTGAACTGGCTGGGATACACCTACCTGTACATCCGGATGCTGCGGTCGCCGACGCTTTACGGGATCTCCCACGACGACCTGAAGGCCGACCCGCTCCTGGAGCAGCGGCGCCTCGACCTCGTCCACACCGCGGCCCTGATGCTGGACAAGAACAACCTGGTCAAGTACGACAAGAAAACCGGGAATTTCCAGGTGGGACAGCAAGAAATCCTGGAATCCATTCCCATGGTTTCTCCAGGCTGTTTCCATGGTTTTTCCCAGTGGTTCCGGCTGTTTTTCCGATGACTCTGGCTGTTTTTCCGGCAGGTGACAGAGCTGGGCCGCATCGCCAGCCATTATTACATCACCAACGAGACGGTGCAGACATACAACCAACTGCTGAAGCCCACCCTGAGCGAGATCGAGCTCTTCCGCGTCTTCTCCCTGAGCTCCGAGTTCCGCAACATCACCGTGCGCGAGGTGCGGCGACGGTGGGGACGGGTGACGGCCAACAGCCGACACTCAACACCCAACAATGGCCACCCCCCAACCCTCAACCCCCAACAATGGCCAACAATGGTCAACAGCCAACACTCAACACCCAACAATGGCCAACACCCAACACTCAACACCCAACAATGGCCAACAATGGTCAACAGCCAACACTCAACACCCAACAATGGCCAACAATGGTCAACAGCCGACACTCAACACCCAACAATGGCCAACAATGGCCAACAGCCAACACTCAACACCCAACAATGGCCAACAATGGTCAACACTCAACAACCACAACCAACACCCATAATCCAACACCCAACAACGGCCGACACGGCCAATGACGGCCAACCCTCAACACCCAACATCCAACAACACTCAATAACAGCCAACAATAGCCAACCACAGCCAACACTCAACAACCACAACCAACACCCAACAGCCAATACCCAACAACGGCCAGCACAGCCAACGATGGCCAACAATGGCCAACACTTAACAACCACAACCAACGCCCATCACCCAACATCCAACAACACCTAACCATGGCCAACAAGCATCACTCAACACTCAAAACCCAACAACGGCCAACAACCATCACCCAACAGCCACCAACCAACCACCCAACACTCAACATCCACCAGTCAACACCCAACAACTCAGCCCCCTGTTTTCCTGCAGGAGGAAAAGCTGGAGCTGCAGAAGCTGCTGGAGCGAGTCCCCATCCCAGTGAAGGAGAGCATCGAGGAGCCCAGTGCCAAGGTGAGCCCTGCAGGGAATTCCCGGTGGGAATTCTGCTCCCTTCCCTCCCTGGGGTGTCTTGGGTGGGGCTGGGAAGAGCTCAGAGAGATCCAGGAGGAGTCTGGAAAGGAGAGGTGGGAAAAGGGAATTGGGTACTAGGAAAAGCAAATTTTCAGGGAATTAGGGACCAGGAAAAGCAGATTTCCTGGGAAACTGAGCACTAGGAAAAGCAGCTTTCCTGGGAAATTTGCAGCCTTAGAGTTTTGCTGAGCTGGTCTAGAAAAGGGAAACTGGGAAAAGGGAATTAGGAACTGGGAAAAGCAGCTTTCCTGAGAAATTTGGCACCAGGAAAAGCAGCTTTCCTTGGGAATTTAGCACCCGGCCAAGCAGCTTTCCTGGGATATCCCCTGAACTCCTCTTCGTTGCCGTTCCCAGATCAACGTCCTGCTCCAGGCCTTCATCTCGCAGCTGAAGCTGGAGGGATTCGCCCTCATGGCTGACATGGTCTACGTCACCCAGGTGAGCCGGGATTTCCTCGGAATTCCATGTGGGAGAACCACAGCAGGGCCTAGTTGTCCCAAAAAGGGCAGATTTGGGAAGTTGGGAATCAAGAGCTGCTCCGGTCGGGGGTGTTTGAGATGGAAGATCCTGAATTACCAGGGAAAGATGGGAAAGGGTTTGGAATGACGGGAGAAGACGGAGTGGTTCACAGTGGAAAAGCGGAGGTTTAGGTGGGATTTTGGGAAGGAATTCTTCCTTTTGTGGGCAGTGAGGGGCTGGGATGGAATTCCCAGAGCAGCTGGGATCCCTGGAAGTGTCCAAGGCCAGGCTGGAGCCACCTGGATTTATGGAGAGTGTGCAACCCGTGGTGGGACCGGATGAGCTTTGGGATCCCTCCCACCCCAAATCCATCCAGGATTCCATGGGCAGGTTTAGATGGAACTTTGGGAAGGAATCCTTCCATTTGAGGGCTGGGATGGCATTCCCAGAGGAGCTGTGGCTGCCCCACCCCTGGAAGTGTCCAAGGCCGGGTTGGCCGGGCTCTGATGGACACCTTGGGGCATCACCGGTTGGGATTTCTGGTCATTCCCACCCCAAACCTCTCCTGGGCGGGGCTGGGAATTGGGGAAGGGCCGGGATGTGACCCTGGAGCTGCTCCCTGTCCCGCAGTCGGCCGGGAGGCTCATGAGGGCCATCTTCGAGATCGTCCTCAACCGCGGCTGGGCCCAGCTCACCGACAAGACCCTCAACCTCTGCAAGATGATCGACAAGCGCATGTGAGTCCGGGCTCCCCATCCCAAAATCCCCAAAATTCCCGGAATTCCCGGTAATCCCGGTGTCCCCGCAGGTGGCAGTCCATGTGTCCCCTGCGCCAGTTCAAGAAGCTGCCCGAGGAGGTGGTGAAGAAGATCGAGAAGAAGAATTTCCCCTTCGAGCGCCTCTACGACCTCAACCACAACGAGATCGGTGCTGGAACGGGGGGGAAAGGAGTCCCAAATCCCACAAAATCCCCCAAATCTGGGATGGGGAGGGATTTGGGATCGTGGCGTGGCTTGGATGGAGGGGTTGTGGCTGTGTCCACCCAAGGATGGGTTGGGGCCACCTGGGATCGTGGGAGGTCTCCCTGAGAATTTTCATACCCCAGCCCCAAAATTCCCGTTTTTCTCCCCAACCAGCACATTTACCCTGAAGATTTCTACAATCCAACCCCATAAATCCCATTTTTTCCCCTGAATCGGGGCATTTTCCCTCATAATTTTCACAATCCAGCCCCAGAAATCTCTTTTTTCCTCCCGATCAGCCCATTCATCCTGATTTCCACACCCCAGGCCCAAAATTCCATTTTGCCCCCATAACCAGGACATTTATCCTGGTAACTTTAAAAATGGGTGGGAATGGGATGAGAGTGGGGTGGAATTTTGATCCTCCCAACCCAAACCATTCCAGGATTTTCCCTCAGAAACTGAGAAATTCCTCCAGCTCACTGCCCTGAGGGCCCACAGCAGCTGGAGATCGGAATCCCTGTTCTTTTTGGGATCCTATCCTGGTTTTTTTTCCCCCTCAGGGGAGCTGATCCGGATGCCGAAAATGGGGAAAACCATCCACAAATACGTGCACCTGTTCCCGAAACTGGAGCTGTCCGTGCACCTGCAGCCCATCACCCGCTCCACGCTCAAGGTGGAGCTGACCATCGCCCCCGACTTCCAGTGGGATGAAAAGGTGGGATGGGAACACCAAAATTTGGGATTTGGGGCAGGAAAGGGGAGTTCTGTGGCTTGGGAGGGGAAATCGTGAGGGAAAATGGCCTGGTTTGGGGGGGAAAATGGGAATTTTGGGGGCTGGGGTGTGGCAGTTTTCAGTGTAAATGTCCTGTTGGGGTGGAAAAGTGGGAATTACAGGGTGGGATTGTGAAAATCGTGAGGGAAAATGGGGTGGTTTGGGGGGGGGAAATGGGAGTTACGGTGTTGGATTGTGAAAATCATGAGGGGAAATAGTGTGGTTTGGGGGGAAAAATGGGATTTATAGGGCTGGACTGTGGAAATCATGAAGGAAAATTGCCTGGTTGGGAGGAAAAAGGGGAGTTCTGGAGTTAGATTGTGGAAATCATGAGGGGAAATGGCCTGATTTGGGGGGGAAAATGGGGTTAGATTGTGGAAATCATGAGGGGAAAATGGCCTGGTTGGGAGGAAAAAGGGGAGTTCTGGGATTGGGTTGTGAAAATCATGAGGGGAAATGGCCTGATTTGGGGGAGGAAATGGGATTTCTGGGGCTGGATTGTGAAAATTATCAAGATAAATGTCGTGACTGGGGAGAAAAAAGGGAGTTTTGGGGCTGAGGTGTGAAAATCATCAGGGAAAATGCCCTGATTGGGAAAAACATGAGTTCCGGGGTTCAGTTGTGAAAACCATGAGGGGAAGATGGTGGGGGAAAAGCAGCGATTTTGTGTCTGGAGCGTAAAACCCTCAGTAGGGAATTGAGAGCTGCCCGTTTTTTTTTCCAGGTTCACGGCTCCTCCGAGGCTTTCTGGATCCTGGTGGAGGACGTGGACAGCGAGGTGATCCTGCACCACGAGTATTTCCTGCTCAAGGCCAAGTACGCCCAGGACGAGCACCTGGTGACGTTTTTCGTGCCCGTCTTCGAGCCGCTGCCCCCTCAGTACTTCATCCGTGTGGTGTCCGACCGCTGGCTCTGTGAGTGCCCCTTTTCCCAGAGTTTATTCCTGGTTTTCTGGCTCTGTGATTGTCCCTTTTCCCAGAGTTTATTCCTGGTTTTCTGGCTCTGTGATTGTCCCTTTTCCCGGCGTTTATTCCTGGTTTTCTGGCTCTGTGAGTGCCCCTTTTCCCAGCGTTTATTCCTGGTTTTCTGGCTCTGGGAGTGCCCCTTTTCCCAGGTTTATTCCTTGTTTTTCCACCTGGAGATTCCGGGATGTGGGTTATAACTCCTCTTTCCCAGGGGAGAAGTTCCTGGAGTTCAAGCAGTAGCAGTGATTTGGGTTTTTGTGGTTTATCCCCTTTTTCTTGGGGGAAAAAAACCTCCTGGAATCCAGGGGAAAACCTCCAGGATTCCAAGTGGCAGCAGAGATTTGGGATTTTGTGGTTTATTCCCTTTTCACAGGGGAAAAACCTCCTGGAATCGCAGTGTCAGGGGAGCTTTGGGATCCCTGGTTTACTCAGTTTATTCCCTTTTTCCCCAGAGTTTTGGAATCTGTTTTTGGAATCCCCTCCCTCAGAACTTTGGGCTCCATTTTTCATCCCCTTTCCCCAGCCCAACCCCATAACCCCAACCCCAAACCTCCGTGGGTCCCCCTGATCCCGGCTCTGCATCCCGTGAATCCTCCTGGCTCTGAAATTTGGGAATTCTTCCTCTCCTTCAGCCTGTGAGACCCAACTCCCCGTGTCCTTCCGGCACCTGATCCTGCCCGAAAAGTATCCCCCGCCCACGGAGCTGCTGGACCTGCAGCCTCTGCCGGTGTCAGCCCTGAGGAACAGCGCCTTCGAGAGCCTCTACCAGGACAAATTCCCCTTCTTCAACCCCATCCAGACACAAGGTGGGCGTTCCTTTCTGGATTTCCCGGGATTTCCTGGGATTTGGGATCCGTGGTTTATCTCCCCTGTTCTCAGAGGTTTGCGATCTGCGGTTTATCCCCCTTTCCCCGGGGGAAAAACCTCTGGAATTCAGGGGAAAGCCTCTTGGAATCCAGGGAAACACCTGCAGGAATCTGAGTGGCAGCAGAACTTAGGGATCTATGGTTTATCCCTTCTCCCAGAGCTTTGGGATCCCTGATTTATCCCCTGTTTCTAGAGCTTTGGGATCTCTTTTTTATCCATGGGGATTTTAACCGGAATTGGCAGCTTCCGTAACAATTTCCTCAGTAAATCCCAGTCTGAAATTCCCTAAACTCCCTTTCCTGTAGCTCCTCCTGCTCAGGCTCGATCCAGGCTGTGTTTCCCACCCCATTCCCAGATCTTTGCCAGAAATCCATGGGGATTTTCCCTGAAATTGGAATTGGCAGCTCCTACAGCCTGGAGTTTGTTTTCCTGAGGGAATCCCAGTGTGAAATTCCCTAAACTCCCTTTTCTGGAGCTCCTCTTGCTCGGGCCGGATCCAGGCCGCGTCTCCCACCCCATTCCCAGACCTTTGCCAGAAATCCACAGGGATTTTTTTTCCCTGTCAATCCCTGATTTTTCCCTGTCAATTCCCAATTTTCCAGTGTTCAACACGGTGTACAACAGCGACGACAACGTGTTCGTGGGCGCGCCCACGGGCAGCGGCAAAACCATCTGCGCGGAATTCGCCATCCTGAGGATGCTGCTCCAGAATTCCGAGGGCCGCTGCGTCTACATCACCCCCATGGAGGCCCTGGCGGAGCAGGTGAGTCCCGGGAATTCCCTGGGGATGGGAATCTGAGGGGAACTTGGGGGGAATCATCCCAATTTGAGGGGAATGTGGTGGGAGTCGCCCCAGTTTGAGAGGAATCTGAGGGGAATTTGGCGGGAATTGCCCCGATTTGAGGGGAATCTGAGGGGAATGTGGTGGGAATCGCCCCAGTTTGAGGGGAATTGCCCCAATTTGAGGGAAACTTGTTGGGGAATTGCCCCAATTTGAGGGGAATCTGAGGGGAATTTGAGGGGAATTTGGCGGGAATTGCCCTGATTTGAGGGGAATCTGAGGGGAACGTGGTGGGAATCGCCCCAGTTTGAGGGGAATTGCCCCAATTTGAGGGAAATATGAGGGGATTTTTTTTGGAATTGCCCCAGTTTGAGGGAAATTTGGTGGGAAATCACCCCAGTTTGAGGGGAATCTGAGGGGAATGTGGTAGGAGTTGCCTCAGTTTCAGGGAAATGTGAGGGGAATTTGGTGGGAATCACCCCAATTTGAGTGAAATATGAGGGGAATTTGGTGGGATTTGCCTCAATTTGAGGGGAATATGAGGCAAATTTGGTGGGAATCGCCCCAGCTGGAGGGAAATATGTGGGGAATGTGGTGGGAATCACCCCATTTTGAGTGAGATATGAGAGGAATTTGGTGCGAATCACCCAAATTTGAGAGGAATTTGGTGGGAATCACCCAAATTTGAGAGGAATTTGGTAGGAATTGCCCAAATTTGAAAGGAATTTGGTGGGAATTCCAAAACTGAGGCCAAATTTGAGGTGCACACCCGAATTCCCGCCATTTTTCCGGCGCAGGTTTTCATGGATTGGTACGAGAAATTCCAGGAGCGCCTCAACAAGAAGGTGGTTCTCCTCACTGGGGAGACCAGCACGGACCTGAAGCTGCTGGGAAAAGGGAACATCATCATCAGCACCCCGGAAAAGTGGGATATCCTTTCCCGCCGCTGGAAGCAGCGCAAGAACGTGCAGAACGTCAACCTGTTCATCGTGGACGAAGTGCACCTGATCGGGGGCGAGAACGGGGTGAGAGCCCCGGGAATGGGATGGGGCTGGAGCCGGCCCGGAATGGGAATTTTCTCCATGGGAATTTCGCCTCGGGGTTGTTTTGGAGCAGATTTTTCTATTGGGAGTTGTCCCAGTGGAATGGGGTGGGAGGTGTCTGGAAGGTCAGGAAGGGTTTCTGTGGGATCTCATGGCCGGATCTCAGCCTGATCCCGCTCCTGATCCCACTCCTGATCCTGCTCCATCCATATCCCTCAGAAAGCTCAGAAGGGTTTCCCTGGGGTATCCTGGCTGGATCTCAACCAGGAACACTCCTGATCCTTCTCCCAGTCCTATTCCTGATCCCGTTTTCCCACAGCCAGCGCTGGAGGGTATCTGCTCCTGGATGCACTCTTGGTGCTGATCCCTGTGTGCTGGGCTGGGAGGTCTCCATCCCTCAGGAAGCTCAGGAGGCGTTTCCATGGGGTCTCCTGTCCTGATCCCATTCCCGATCCCGTTCCCATTCCTGTTTTTCCCCCCCAGCCGGTGCTGGAGGTGATCTGCTCCCAGATGCGCTCTTGGTGCTGATCCCCGTTGGCTGGGAGATCTCCGTCCCTCAGGAGAGGTTTCCATGGGATCTCCTGTCCTAATCCCATTCCCAATCCCATTCCCGATCCCGATTTTCCCCCGCAGCCGGTGCTGGAGGTGATCTGCTCGCGGATGCGCTACATCTCGTCGCAGATCGAGCGGCCGATCCGCATCGTGGCGCTGAGCTCATCGCTGTCCAACGCCAAGGACGTGGCGCACTGGCTGGGCTGCAGCGCCACCGCCACCTTCAACTTCCACCCCAACGTGCGCCCCGTGCCCCTGGAGCTGCACATCCAGGTAGGAACGGCAATGAGCCTGCGGGATCGGCGGGAATCTGGGATGATTGGGTTTTGGTAAAATCCCTTGGGATCATTGGTAATTCTTGGCTTATTTAGGTTTTGGTCATCATCCCTTGGGATCGTTGGTAACTCTTGTCTAACTAATTCCTGGCCATAATCCCTGGGAATGATCCCACGGGATCAGGGGAACTCTTGGCTAATTGGGTTTTGTAAAATCCCTTGGGATCATTGGTAACTCTTGTCTAATTAATTCTTGGTAATTATCCCTTGGGATCGTTGATAACTCTTGGCTAACTGATTCTTGGAAAAATTCCTTCGGATCATTGGTACTAGGCTAATTTGGGTTTTGGCCATAATCCCTTGGGACCGTTGGGAACTCTTCTCTAATTAATCCTTGTCTAATTAACTCTTGAGAAAATCCCTTGGCGTTGTTAGTAGTTCTTGTCCAACTGGCAGGAAATCCTTTGGAATTCAGCGGGATTTTTGGGGCGATCCCTCTTTTCCCTGCAGGGTTTCAACATCAGCCACACACAGACACGGCTGCTGTCCATGGCCAAGCCCGTGTACCACGCCATCATGAAGCACTCGCCCAAAAAACCCGTCCTGGTCTTCGTCCCGTCGCGGAAGCAGACCCGGCTCACGGCCATCAACATCCTCACCACCTGCGCCTCCGACGTCCAGCGGCACAGGTGACACCTGGGGGACACCGTGGAGCTGCCATGGGCCTGTCCCATCCCATCCCATGGATCCCATCCCATCCCGTGGATCCCATCCCATCCCATGATCCCCCTTTTCTCCAGGCTGAGCCCTCTCGACCCCCTCAGGAATTCCCCATCCCCA
>VZTJ01006240.1:287281-363073 GCA_013397795.1 Orthonyx spaldingii | reverse complement strand
GACTGGATGACCGCCACACAAAGGCTTGGATCAGAAGCCATCTAGAAACAAGCACAGAGCTGTTTAAAGTACAAACCAAGGAAAACCAACACTGCAAAACAACCTCTGTGATTTGCTTAATTTCCTGAATGCAATTGTTCTACAATGAAATTTCCTTCTCTTTGTTTGTATTTAGAGTCATAGAACATCTCAAGTTGAAAGAGACCCATAAGGATCCTCAAGTCCATATTGACATCAACTTCATTGAGTCCAACTCCATTTTCCAGGAACTAATGGTATCTGGTATCTAATGGACTTCATCTGTTAGGTTTCTATCAGTTCTTAAACACTTCTGCCTGCTGTTAAAATTTGATGTAGTGCAAATAAGTACTAAAACTGATTAAATATTTCTGTTTGACTTTTATAGAGAAATAAGACTCTTCTCCAGGTGCAGAATTTTGTACCAAAACTGTCATTTTAAAAACTGATTTTAAAAGGTTTTAAAAACTGTTAGCTATTAAACTTCACCTCTGTCTAGAAATTTCTTCTAGAAACTGGCACACCTGTCCTTATTCACAGCAGGGCTAATTCTGCACTTTTTGTTTTACAGGATATAAAGATGTTTTCATACGAGTGCTCATCCATGCTTGCTGCTTTCCCTGACCTTTAAACTCTTCTTGCTGAAACGTGTTCAGCACTGAGGTCATATTAAATGTCAGTAGATGCGGGTACTTGCATTGAAGCATTGAGGTTATCCATCTCTCAGAGAAAGAGGTGGAAAGTATTTTATTGAACACTCTGTCATGCTGCATGGCAGTGAGTCTCATTGCTGTGTAGGTGGTACCAGTTAGGAGAGGTGGATGACAGAGCTTCTGTCAGAACATGGGGAAGTATTTGGGTTAGTAACTGCAGCTGCCTGGCTGTTTCCAGTTGCATTCTTTGCTATAGAATTTAGTATGTCAGAGGAGAAGGCTAAGCCTGGATGAATCTTGAAAAACTTGAATAATGTGTTGACAGTATGTATGAAATGCACCTTCTCCTCAGCTGTGACACCACTGATAAATCTGTGGATCTGTGAAACAAAGTAATGAGGGACTCTTAAGAGATTTATCATGGGATAACTGTGTTATACAGAGAAAGACAGCACAGATTTTAACCTTTACACAGACAGAACCTAGCCAGTGCCAAGAAATNGCACCTTCTCCTCAGCTGTGACACCACTGATAAATCTGTGGATCTGTGAAACAAAGTAATGAGGGACTCTTAAGAGATTTATCATGGGATAACTGTGTTATACAGAGAAAGACAGCACAGATTTTAACCTTTACACAGACAGAACCTAGCCAGTGCCAAGAATTATCAGTTTCTCATCTCTATACATTGTAGCCTGTACATAGCTTTATTTTCCAGAAGTCCTGCAAAAATGGTTGTATGCTTTGATTTCTATGCATTTCCCATCTCCATACAAATTCTGTAATGCATTCCAATAGTTGGCTCAAAGCAAACAAATAGGGAAAGAAGAAACACACTTCAGCATAGTGGTGGCTGAATCATATTCACATGAGATCTTACATGTAAAACCAGCTTCTGAAGCACTTCCTATAGCTGACGGTTTCAGCCTCAACACTGCAGCAGGTAATGCAGGTAAACAAGCCATTCCCTGACATCATAAGATTTCCAGGAACAGTGTCATTTTTTTTTTTATTTTCATACTAGCCTTGAATAGTAAAGACTTAACACACAAGTCACCCTTACATTCCATCTGTTCTTTACTTACTGACTTCCACTAACTTTCTTCTGCATGAAAACACTAAAACATATATTTGAATCACAAAATCATCAAGGTTGGAAGAGACCTTCAAGATCATCCAATCCAATTATCCACCCAGCACTACTCCTATCACCCCTAAGCCATTAAACCACATCACCAAATCCAGACACCTGTTAAATACCTGCAGGAATGGTTACTCTACCACCTCCATGGGCAATTTGTTACAATGCTTGACTACCCTAACAATCAAAATTTTTTTTCTGATATCAGAATCTCCCTTGTCTCAGCTTAATGTCATTTCCTCTTGTCCTCTCACTACAGGTGCACCAAAAGAGATCAACCCTCACCTCACTGCAGCCTCCTTTCAGGCAGTTATAGAAAGCAATGAGGTTCCCTCTGAGCCGTCTTTTCACTACAAAGAAAAACAGCTCCCTCAGAGGTTCCTCATAGCACATATTCTAAAGCTTTCACAAGCTGTGTTGCCCTTCTCTGGACATGCTCCAGGAGCCCAGTGTCAGTTTCAAAGTGAATGGCCCAAAACTGGACACAGGATTTGAGGTGTGGCCTCACCAGTGCTGAGTACAGAGGGACAATCCCTGCCCTGGTCCTGCTGGCCACACCATTGCTGGTACAGGCCAGGATGCCATTGGCCTTCTTGGCCACCTGGGCACACCCTGGCTCATGTTCAGCTGCTGTCACCTGCACCTCCAGGTCTTTTTCCTATGGGCAGCTTTCCAGTCACTCTCTTAGTCTGTGGAGCTGCCTGGGGTTGTTGTGACCCAAGGGCAGGACCCGGCACTTGTCGTCATACCACTGACCTTGGCTCTTCGATCCAGCCTGTCCAGATCCCTCTGCAGAGCCTTCCTACCCTCCAGCAGATCAACATTACCACTCAATTTCATTTCATCTGAAAACTGACTGAGGGGACACTCAATCCCAGTGTCCAGATCATTGATAAAGATGTTAAACATGACTGACCCCCACACGAGCCCTGGGGAACACCATTGGTGCCTGGCCACTAACTTGATTTAGTTCCATTCACCATCACTGTCTGGGCCTGGCCATCCTGGCAGTCTTTTACCCACCAAAGAGTCCCCTCATCCAAACCACAAGGAGTTTTTCTAGGAGGATCCTGTGGGACATGGTGTCAAATGCTTTACTGAAGTCTAGATGGACAACATACACAAGTCAAGATTCTAATTCTAAATTTTTACCTTATTAACCAATCATTTACTAATAAAATAAGGAGGTTTTTGCCAAAATATTTTCAGATGTCAAGCTATTTCACAAGTTGAATCACAAGTTAAGTGGGTTTATCAATACATAGACTTTGCTCCAAGTTTTAATACAATGGACATCAAAAATCGAAAGTCTAATTAATTTTTTTGTGCTAAATAACTTACTTGCTTGGAAAAGATTTTGGGTTAGATTTTGGACTCTTGTTGTACATGTGTAGTAATACAAAAGCACTTGAAATTTATAGAGTTCTTTAAATTTAGCAAGTGACACCTTCTGTGCAAGAACAAGTGCAGTATTGATTGTACCTTGTAGCAGGATCTGACAACATGCCAAAAGGGCAAGAAGACTGAAAAACTGGTAAGATGAAAACCAAAATACTTCTTGAAGTCTTATTCGGCAGTAAAAGCTGCATTGTCCCCTACAGTCTCTATGATTCAGGACATTTCAGCTAACAGGAAAAAAGATTTTTTGTAAGAACACCATACTAGCAAGGACTGTTTCCCGAGCATCTGCTGCTAGTGTCACAGGGCTGGATCTATTTTACAGCATTAAGGCCACTCTCTAAGCCCATGGCATTGCTGTCTCCCCTTTTCTGCAGTCATGTTCCTTTCTGTTTCCTTCTCCAGCCAGGGACTTGGAAGAGACCTAGGGAACCTTACAGTAAGTCAAGAATGCAGAGCTAATAATGGTGAAAAGATAATGAGTAATGGCCCATCCCACATGGTGATTTTGCATTCACTGAAATAAAAAGGCCTCATCTCTTCCAGATAAACTCAGTTATTAAATACATATTGGCAGACAAAACATCCCTCCATTTTGGTTTACATACAAAACAGTCACATCACTTTCCCCACCTCTCTCAAAAAGTCACAAACCAAACTGAAGCAAATCTCTTAAACTACTACTGCAAGCTAAATATTAAGTAGGTAGTGGAGCAAAAATGAGTTCTATTAGAAAGACTATCACTGCATAATAACATCTTCGTGGATGTACTATAAAAGTCCTCTGCGCAGCAAAGCTACTAGCATAAAAAGCAAATAAATCTAGTGCAAACAGCAAATTAACTGTACTATAATGAGATGACAAATATAGCAAAAATATAAGTTTAAAGTGAATGTAATTTGGTACGGATTCACAGATCTGTGCAGCAAAAATATTTCAGAAACTCAAAACTGTGCTTCTCTTTTTCTATAAGTCACAGTCCAGCAGAATATATGTCTTGCTCCTAAAAGAGAGAACTTGCTGACAATCTTAGTTGTCATTCCACTGCTTGATGAGGTGGAAAACCTGACAACTGTACCAATTTCATTTGAGGAATAAGTCACTGTAATCCTCAATCCTGTATCCAAGTCTATATACTCCTGATTTGTGCATTAAGCAAACACTACAAATGAGTGTTTCAAGTTGGGACCATCACTTTTTCAGTTAGGAAAAAACCCCTACATCCATGAAGCTGTGTGATATCTCCAAAAAGAAGTGTGGTTTACTTACTTTTTGTTACCAATAGACTTAAGAGTCAAGACATTTCCAATCAAATAGTAAACAACAGTTTCCTGACACAGGTGATTGAGGAGCTAAGAAAAAAGATGCTCATCTGGACCAGATACTTACAAACCAGATGGAACTTGCTGGGAATATGAGGATTGATGCCACCCTTGACTACAGTGACCATGAGATGGCAGAGGTCAGGATCTGAGAGAGGGTAGCAGAGCAAATTGCAGAATCACAGCCTTGGACTTCTGGAGGGCAGAATGTAACCTCTTTAGAGATCTGCTTGGAAAAATCCCATGGGAGACAGCCCTGGAGAGAGGAGGAGTCCAGAAGAGCTACTGGACTCCAAGCTCAAGAATACTCCATGCCAACAAGCAGAACCAGAGAGGGCAGGAGGCTGCGTGGTTGAGCAAGGAGCTCCTAACTTGACATAGAGATAAAAGGGAGGTGTACAGGAGGTGGAAGGAGGGGCAGGTGGCCCAAGAGAACTGTAGAAATTCTGTCTGACTGTGGAAGGATGGGTTCAGGAAAGCCAAAGCTCACCTGGAAATGAATAGGGCAACACATGTGAACACAAATATGGAAGGTTTTCACAAGGACATCAGCAGCAAAACAAAGACCAGAGAAAATGTGGCTCCACTGCTGAAGTGGGCAGGGATCCTTGGTGAAAAAATATGTGGAGAAGCCTGAGGTTCTCAATGCCCTACTCCTTTCTTTCTCTACATCCTCAGTATTTCAGGCTTCTTAGAACAGTGGTAAAGTCCAGAGTGACATATGACCACCTTCAGTGGAAATCAAGCAGGTTAGAAGTCATTTTAAAAGAGGAAACCTATGCTTTGTCCATGATGTGACAGAGCAAGTGATCCTAGATACCATTTACAGACAGAGATGTGACTGGGAGTATTTGGAATGGATTTATGTAGGGGAAATCAAGTCTGCTCAACCTGCTGGCTTTCTACAAATGTGTGACTTTCTTGATGAATGTGGAAAGAGAAGTGGATAATGTTCTTTTGCATTTTGGCAAGATGTCCAGTTGTCCACCTCCTAACATCCATGTTAAGACTGGAGTGGTGGGTAGAGAATAAAGATAATGGTGCTAAGCTCCTCTTGGTGACATCCCTTGAAGGAACAAGAGCAAAATGACAAAAATTAAAATACATGAAACTTCAATGCATGAAACATGAGAAAAACCTTTGGGTTTTTCTCCATGAGTGTGGTCAAACACGGGAACAGGTTGCCCAGAGAGGTTGTGGAGTCTCCATCCTTGGAGTTATTCCAATGTTATTTGACACATCTCTCAGTGAGCTGCCATGGCTGACCTGCTTTGAGCAGGGGGTTGGACAGGGAAATCTTCACCAATACCTCCCAGCCTCAACAGTTCTGTGTTTCTTTAATCAGGATAACATGTTTATAAACTTGCAATAAGATCTAAACTCAGTGAAGGTTATTCTTTCAGACCTTGCTTCGAGCAAAAAATTGTAAGTAGTACCTACTTCGCCAGAGGTTTTTTCTTTGTCTCAGAGAAAGGTGACCATGGTAGCATTTTAAGAAATCTAGTGAAGGACAGTGAGTTGGGACAGAGATCCCAAATTCAGAGGCTTCTACTGTTCCAGTTTCCAATGACTTTTTGACTAAAATCTTCCAAACATGCATTTGAGTACTTAAAAGTCATGTAAGCAGCTGCGACTAATCATAGTGAATAAAGTAAAAAACATTTTTTTCTCTTGCAGAATCAAGGTTATGCAATATTACTTGAGCCTGTAACACAGCTACTTGTCTTCTTGCAAACTGGAAATTACTTCTGACCTGGCAAGGATAGTCTGTACTCCACAAATAAAAACTGTCATGAGTACAAAGCAATGCTGTGCTCTGACATGTTTCCTGGGGGCTTTTTGAAAAATGTTGTGGATATAATGACAACAGAATTTCATACAGGGGTCACTTTCTGGTTTATCAAAAGGTCTTCCATCCTCTTTAACTGCAATATTTAACTTTATTTTTTCTAAACCTTAGATTAAAAAGGCCTATCTGGTTTGTCTGTGCAGTCTGTAGTTTAGAGGACAAAGAATTTGTTGGTGAAGATACACATAGTCTTCACTTTATTTTGTCTATCAGTCTGCTGTGTGGCCTTGGGTGAATTATTTCATCATCTGAACTGTCTTTGTAAAATGGGCACAGTGAAACTAGAATCCCTTTGAAAGAGCTTTCAGATGTACTCCACGTAAAACCCAGCAAGCAAGAACTGAACATGCTGTGCATTAGTGCCAAAGACGCAGCTTCTCTGTACCTGGGAAGATCAAAAACTCTCTGCCTGATGCATTAATCAATTCCAGTAGAGATAAGAACATATTAATGTCATTATACAAGGCATTGGCAACTTTTCCTCAGCACACTGTGCAAAGCAGGAGTCACCTAAACTGAAAAAGGTATATGATGGGAAAAATTATTAGGAAGAGGGAACATAAATTAATTCAACTCACTTAGTATAGTAAAACCTTTGTTTTCTTGGAAGGTTTTGACTTCTCAAGAGAAATACACAAGAAAGGAGGAGGAGATCTGAACAAAAATAAAATAGGGAGAAGAAATCAACTAACCAATGTTGGCATGGGAACAAATCGCCAGTGCCTACAGAACTAAATCAGAAATGAAAGGTTTCTCCTTTCCAGACAATTGAGGTTCTGTGTGCTTAGGCTAATAGCATAACAAGATCACAGAGAAGCGCCTGGTTGCTTCATAAACAGTATCGCATGTTGTGGTTACTGGTGATGCCTGGAGCAGGTCCCAGTTACAGAAGAATGTGTTATGGATCTGTATTTTCTGTCCCCTTGCTTCTCCTGTTTGCTATTCCTTCTCACTCCCCACATCCACACCAGTCTCCTACCTTTACGTGCTGGCAGTAGTGACACTGACGTGAGCAAAGGTAAATCAGGGGCAAAACCCATGCTGGATTTCAAACCATGGTAAGGTAATATTTTTTAATAACCTGTTGCAAAAATGACAGGCAAGAGAGACATAGAACTTGCATGAGGTTTGTAGGCACTGAATAATGTCCTGAAATAAATGGTGAAAGCTTTTAACTGTAATTAAAACCACTGGAAATTTAATTTTTAAATGTGTTGTCAAGAAGGAAAAGCTTTTATATGTATGTTTTGTCAGTGCCAAACTGTTTGCACTAATCCTTATAAAACAGGCTTGTATGATGACTAGGAGTTACTTTCCAAGTTGATAAAATAAAAAGCAGATGGGATAAATGTAGCTGACACAGATGTGGCTGCTATTTCTTCATAATCTGCCTGCTTTTGAGCAAACTGTAACATAGATAGTGAGATGCTGGATCCTATCCAATAATGAAAAACTCTCCTCAAAGCTACAGTATGCTTTCAAGCTGAAAGCTAGTCTGTGCTCTGAAAAACCTGCTTTCACAATCTTGGTTAACTCTGTCATTGCTGGCTTTACAGTAGTCAAGGCCTAGGACTTCCATGAAAAGAAACATGCATTCCCCTCTTCCCTCACTCCAAACATATGGGGCATTGGCTATCATGGCAGATGTGTGAGGCAGTGTCTGAGGTTGTCTGAGGGTTGCTCATGCAACCCCCGTGTTATGGGACACCCAGAAGTGCACAATTCCATCCCTGCACAAAAATGAAACAGTAAGGAGAAAATGAGAGGCTGCAGAACTAAAATTACAGAGGACATCTAGTCCATCCTCCCTACTCAAAGGAGGGTCAGCTCAAGCAGGTTGCTGAGAGCTGTGTCCAGCAGAACTTTGCATTCCTTCGCTGGTGGAGACTCCACAGAAAACAACATCAGGCAACTCCCTCAGCACTAGGTGCACCCCATCAGAACCCATGGATTTCACAGAGTGACAGAATGTTCTGAGTTGGAAGGGACCCACAAGGATGATCAAGTCCAAATCTTATGTGAGTAGCCCATACAGGGATCAAACCCACAGCCTTGGCATTACCAGCACCATTATTTGTGTAAGTCTAGTTTGTTTAATGTTTCCTAACCTGACTGTCCTCCATCAGGAGCAAGTCTACATTGCCCTGGGCTTCCCCCTTTGTCTCAGGGACCAGGGAGTCCTGAAGGCTGAGGCAAAGAAGGAACAGAGCAACTTTGCCTTTTCTGTGTTCTTTTCAATCAAATCCCTACTCCATATACTCACAGATCCACATTCAGTATAGGATGCCCTTTACCCCTGAGAAATTTTAGAAATTTTTAGAAATTTTTCTTTTTTACCTTCATATCCTCTGACATATTCATTTCCAGGTGAGCTTTGGCTTTCCTGAACCCATCCTTCCACAGTCAGACAGAATTTCTACAGTTCTCTTGGGCCACCTGCCCCTCCTTCCACCTCCTGTACACCTCCCTTTTATCTCTATGTCAAGTTAGGAGCTCCTTGCTCAACCACGCAGCCTCCTGCCCTCTCTGGTTCTGCTTGTTGGCATGGAGTATTCTTGAGCTTGGAGTCCAGTAGCTCTTCTGGACTCCTCCTCTCTCCAGGGCTGTCTCCCATGGGATTTTTCCAAGCAGATCTCTAAAGAGGTTACATTCTGCCCTCCAGAAGTCCAAGGCTGTGATTCTGCAATTTGCTCTGCTACCCTCTCTCAGATCCTGACCTCTGCCAGCTCATGGTCACGCAGTGAAGGCTACTCCAGTCTTCACACCCTTGACCAGTACTTCCTTGTTTGCAAACATGAGTCTCAACAAAGCATCTTTTTTCTTGGCTTCTCAATCACTTGTGTCAAGAAGTCCTCATGGACATACTTCAGAAACTTTTGGACTGCTTGTGATCTGCTGTGTTGCCCCACCAGCAGGCATCAGGGTCTCAGGACCTTTAAATGTGAGGCTTCTTTCGACTGTTTCTAGATGTCCCTCAATTCCCTTGTCTATTTCTTCCTCCTGAGTAGGTGGGCTTTGTATCAGATACTTATAGCAGTGTCACCCACACTGGTCTGCTCTCTAATCCATGAGCTCTCAGGCAGCTTTTTGCTTGTGCCCAGCCAGAGTTCCACACACAACCATTGCTCACTCACATAGGCAGGATGCAACACTGTAAGGACTGAAAAACTCTGTTTTGATACAACAAACATACAGATGAGCACAATGGAAGCTATAAAGTCTATACAGTTTAGATCATGCTTTCTCTGTAACGGGCAAGATCACGTCTGTGTTTTGAACTTTGGGGAGGGCAAAGATTTCAGTTTCTAATACCCAAATCTTAAATTAAATCCTGCTGTATACATAAATGCAAGCTCATGTCTATGGTTCTGTATAAAGAAAATGTTAGCCTGGATATTTTTTACCATGGCTAGATAATTGTAGAAAACAAATATCAGGAAAAGAAAAAGACATGCTGATATTATCTGAATATTTAATATTTGTTTTATGCGATTAAAGTAGTCATGCAATCCTGGAAGGGATCTTGCATTTTAATATCTCCTAGAGGATATGTGATAAGAGGTATCAAGATGATAGATTTAGATTATTTTATGACCTACACAATGAGGACTTTTGAGTGACTAAATCAGCTTCTAAACATGCATCAGCACAGCATGAGACATCAAATGAATGAGTTCTGTTTACAGCAGTACTTTCAGTACTTGTTGTTTGTGTTGTTATGCACACTGAAAGCAGATGCAGAAAATCTCCAGTTCCTTTGCTTGCTGTATTTGCACTGCTTCTTCTTGCTTTGCATGAACATTTCTAAGCCACACACCAAGACATTCTCACCTGCAAATAGCTGCCTTAGGTTTACAACAACTTGCAAAATGAAGGCACCTATCTCACCTGTGATTCACCCCTTTCCTTTGCTGAAGTGACAAATGCTTGTTGAAAGAACCTTCACTTTCCAGGACTTGCCCGTTTGCTGAGCTAATATCCACTTCTTTGAAAGGCCTGAAATAAGTGCATATCTGCCTGGCTTCTTGCCACAAGCTATGTCATCACATGGCTTTGCAGCTGGTCAGGTGAGATAGATGTATAGCTACAAAATATATGTAATTCATCCTACTGAACTACTCTGTTTCTCTGTCCATCTGGGATGCGGATTAACAGCCATAGCAATTGAACTGCTTTGGTAAAATCTTCTGCATAGCAGAAGACTTAAAAAAATTACATCAATTTTGTGCTATTGAAGAAGGAGGGGGCATGAAGGAGTTCTCCCTACTATATCAGCTGCCAGCACTCTGCATCCTAATGTCATTGATTTTTAGCATATTTTCATGTCCTCTTTCAGATGTGTCTTTGGAGTTAGTGCATATTGGCAATTAATATGTTAGGTGTAAAGGGGAAATTTCCAGTCTTAGCCATATTTCTGGGCGTCACTATCTCATGTCACTGACTTTGTATGCTTCACTTGGATTACATCTTGTCAGCCCTGGGCTTTCCCCTTCTCCCAGTCAGCATGCACTGAAGCTGCGGTATAAGCCAGAGGCTAGGATCTGGTTTAGTCCTGTCTGCCACCCTGCAACAGCACCAGTGACAGGCTTTCTGTCCAGAAGTATTTCAGGTTGTTGTAGATGAGTGTGTCACCAGCACTTACTTACAGTCCTGTACTTCAACATCAGGAATAACCTGAAGGCAGACCTCGTTTAGTTTATCTCTGGTATTTTAAAGCTTAATCCTCAAATTCTTTTTTTCCTCTGTGAGTCTCAAAGTCCCTGTAGATCTACACATAAGCTAGTTCAGAATAGAAATGGTGGAACCGAATTCACAAAAGTTTATTGTTTGTTTTTTTTTTTTTACAGACAGTTGGCACTATTCAGTCACTGTCAAAGCCAGAGGCACTCTCACCTTTGCACTCATACCCAAGCAGGACTACAGAGATAATCAAAGCACAGAAAAACCTGGTAGGAGGCATGGATTGCCAGATCCACCAGTTCATTGGTGAAAAGAAATTTTCTGGATAATGGTTGGTATTCGATGTTATTCAGTGGCTTTAAAATTTAAAAAAAAGTGTCTCTAAAGAGTTTAAGAGTCTGCTGTAGGCATAATAATCTCTCTACTAACACATCTTTAGGAATAAAAGGAAACAAGGACAATTTTGACAACTTTTTCTTGTAAAGGAATTGCAGAAAAAGGTTAGTGTTTAAAAATACACTTTATCAGCAGCCAACTGACAGGAGCTAGAAGACCAAGATGTTTAATTCTATGTCTTGTAGTCACTGTGCAGTGCAGTGCATTTTCAGTCACACACAGGAACCAGCACTGTTGATTTGCAGGCAGCTCTGGGAGTAATACATGGGTTCTGCAACAACCAGCATGTTGTCAGCACTGTCTCTTGCAAAGTCAGAGGCCCACCCCAAACTCCATCGGTGTTTGGTGAAAGTTGTTCCAATGAAAGCATCCAGAACCACCAGCCGGGATCTTTTTTAAATTAAAGTGTTTTTTGGTCTGCTGGGAATGTTAATACAAGAGACAGACAAAGCCAGGACTCAAATTAATCCCAGGCAAGGTTGGTTTAATGTGTCAGAGAAGTGATGAAAGCAAAGAGTTTTCTCTCCCTCTCTCACTGCGATTCCACAGAGCTGTGCGATGCACATAAAATATCATCTGCTGGATTACCTGATGAGTCCAGACTTCTTTACTCAGAAACAAAGATGGAGAGATGTTAGTGTTTGTATAATGGTAAAGCACTGTGTGCATTTAAATAACTGAGATTTTTCCGTTTCTGCTGGTCTAGGGATGAGGAGAGTGGCAGGTGTGTTAATTTTCACCTGGTTGTGCTCAGTGCTACTCACAACACTCCAATACAGATGGGGTGAGAAAAAGAATGTGAGAAGGCTGCTCTTCTCTTCATGGAGACAGCTTTTAGTAAATATATGTCAGCATGGATATACCCTTTAAGTGTAATGGAGTAGATGAGTAAGGTCAAAATGAAATGTCCTGGAAACTCAGATTAAATTTAGTCTTCTACATGAAGTCAAATATTTTCAAAGCATTTCTTCCATACAACAACTGGCTGCTTTCCACAAGTTTAGGACCCATATCCTTCCATTCATATAAGAGTTAGAGCCTCTCCCAAGTTTATGCAAGAGGGAAGCTTCCCTATGGGAGTTTGTTGTGCACTTTGAGCCTACTTTTCCCATTTCACTCTCCTTTACAGCAGATCCAGCTCTGCAAGAATCAAAGCCATCATCAGCTTTGCTGCTGGCTTTGCTTAGAAGAAAGGTTAAGCTCAGTGTCCTGGAAAATCTGAGCTGGGAAGCTGTGTGGAGTTGTAACCATGAACAGAGGGCCTCATTAACTCTTCTGAAAACCGTGGGTGGTCTGTCCTGGTCCACAGCAGTGTAGGGGTGTTGTGGGGCTGCCTGAACATCCCTTGGGTAGGAGATGGGACTACAGCCACCAGTGGGAAGTTGAACATAGCAGAAAAAAGTGAAGCTACAGGGAGCAGAATGTCAGTAGCAAATCGAAATCAACTATGGATATATGACAGAAAGCAAGCTGAAGCAAATGGCAGAGCTGCTTCAGATTTTTGCTGAATGGAGTCCAGGGGAGGTGGTGACCAAGTTCCACAGCTGGGACTGCAGGGTGGTGCTGACCAGATGGAGGGGGTCCAGCAGCAGTGGGAGCCTGGCTTTCAGCCTGCAACATGTGGGAAAGGTGTGGACAAGGGGGCTCAGTATCAATGAGGCCTGCCATAAATAATTAGAAAAAAATGTTTTGCAGAGGCCACAGGAGTGGTGTTTCCTTAACCACCCCCCAGCCCCTTTATGAAATGCTGCCTGTAGCATTCAGACAGGCGCCTTATTGCAGAACACATTTCTTTTGCCGTAAGCAGCTTCTGGGAACATGTTGACCTCCTCTGACACAGGGGCACTTTCTAGAACTTGAGATTTCAGAGCAAGATGCAATTGTTCTTTTACTGAACTACCAGGCCACCACATCCAGAAAAAAAATTTCCAGGAAAGAGTAAATTCAGCATCATTAGTTTTTTACATAAAAGTTGTAAATAGCTCACAGAACAGAAAGCATAATGCATCGTGAATGTTTGGGAAATACACAGGCATCAGGGGGTTTTACTGGAAGCATAATGATTAGAATATTTGTTTCTAGCCTTTCAAATTGTCTTTTTAAGAATTTTACACGAGGAAGTAAAGCAGATGTAAAGTCTGCTTTAAAGAGGCAAATTAGGACATACCTTATGATTATTTCATCTGGACAAGCAGTGGTACTTTGTCATTTCTGGTGTTAGCAGAGTTTTGGGGGAGTTTGTGTAACAGAACTGAAGAAAGTTTATATGAACATGAAATATGTAATGCAGATATATTGGCACCAACACAATATAAATGTATTCAGCTATACTAGGTAATTTAAAATGAGGAAAGCATCTCAGTGTTTACTAAGAAAAGAAAGGAAACTGTGTGCAATTCCTGCCTATGGCTAAAGAAAAAATTCCCATTTTTTCCTCAATTCTCCAGTGATATGTTCAGAAGAACCTACAACAGCTAACAGAAAATGGTTTAAAAAAAGGAAAGGGAAAAATGAGACCTTTCCAGGGCTCCAGTAGTACATTTCAATGTTTTTAGTATCTTTTCTGCACACATTTGATACTGCAAGTTGCTCAGTACCTAATATGTGATACACAATACCTTCTTTCAGGCCTGGAGGTTTGCATCACTTCATATAAGTGATCTCTGTCTTTGCCCTTCACTTCGAATAGAAGATTGGTAAACATTCACTAAACAAAATTTAGAAGCTGCTGTCTGCAGTTTCAGTCACCGCATCCTCCTTCACTTTGTGCTCTAAATGGAAAGGTGGTGTTATAGAATGCACCTAAAATTGCATCAGGCACTCATGTGCCCAGCAGTATCATGAGGGGAAAGCCTGGTCACCAGGTATGCCGTGAGCAGTATCTTACTGGGCACATCCTTCTACTGCTTGGAGAAGCAGTAGCACTAACCAGTGTTTTCTTTAAACTTGTCTGATTTACAGTTTTAGTAAGTATGCTGCCTTGTCTTGAAGACTACTGCACTAAATATTTACATATACCTAACACTTGCATACCATTTGGAATTGTGTAGGATGAGTGTGCAGGATGAGCCATCCTGGACACCTACTTGTAGACAGTTAATACCTTCAGCTGTATCCTGTTTGCTGGCATGTCTTGCTATCTATGAGGGTCATGCATAATCACATCCTTCACAGCGGATGGTGTTTTAAAACTGAAAGAGTATGCGTGGTGCAACAAACCCACTTTATTCTCCTGTTTGTCTCACTGATCTTCCAGAACAGCTTCTTTCTGAATGTAAAGGATTGCAGCCTAAAAGTCTCAAAAAGTTTCCACAGAGTCTATAGCCCTCTGTTAACTGTCTACTGGGAGTAAAAGCTCTTTACCTAGTCCCACCCTTAACGGGAAGAGAGTACACAACAGTCATAGATGCTCGTGGTTCAAAAGGAATGACAAAAGTCAGA
Source organism: Orthonyx spaldingii (assembly GCA_013397795.1). Classification (NCBI taxonomy): domain Eukaryota; kingdom Metazoa; phylum Chordata; class Aves; order Passeriformes; family Orthonychidae; genus Orthonyx; species Orthonyx spaldingii. The sequence continues at coordinate 348,174 of VZTJ01006240.1, read as the reverse complement.
GGGTCCACAAAAGCTTAAGAAGTTTTATTAATAAATTACACACTTGGCATGGAAACAGGTGGGTTAGTCTCTGACCTCGTAGTATAAGCACAAGGCAGTGAGTTTAGGATAAAAGGCTAGGGTGGAAAGGAAGAGGAAAAAAAAGGAGATATTAGAGATAAANGGGGGGAGAGAGAGAGAGAGAGGGAGAGTGAGAAAAAAAGGAAGAAAAAGACATCACCAGTCCTGGCTCCAGTATCGATCAAGGTGATGTGGTGTCCAAGATCCTGGAGTGCATGTGCACTCAGGCTTTGTGGGGTACCTATCATATATGTTTTCCCCACCCTGGAGCTAAGTTACTCTCTTTCTATGCGAATTAGTTATCATGCACAGTTCATTCTTTTCAGACCTTNGGAGTAAAAGCTCTTTACCTAGTCCCACCCTTAACGGGAAGAGAGTACACAACAGTCATAGATGCTCGTGGTTCAAAAGGAATGACAAAAGTCAGAGGGTCCACAAAAGCTTAAGAAGTTTTATTAATAAATTACACACTTGGCATGGAAACAGGTGGGTTAGTCTCTGACCTCGTAGTATAAGCACAAGGCAGTGAGTTTAGGATAAAAGGCTAGGGTGGAAAGGAAGAGGAANACATGTTATGAGTTCTAGTTACAAAACAGAAGAGGAAAGAGAAAGAAATTGAAAGAGAGGAGGGGGGAGAGAGAGAGAGAGAGGGAGAGTGAGAAAAAAAGGAAGAAAAAGACATCACCAGTCCTGGCTCCAGTATCGATCAAGGTGATGTGGTGTCCAAGATCCTGGAGTGCATGTGCACTCAGGCTTTGTGGGGTACCTATCATATATGTTTTCCCCACCCTGGAGCTAAGTTACTCTCTTTCTATGCGAATTAGTTATCATGCACAGTTCATTCTTTTCAGACCTTTCTGGAAAGTGTCAGAGAGCTTCAGGGGTCTTGGTGGTCCTGATCCACCTCTAGAGTCCATGCCCACTTCTCTGCCTCATTCCTGCATTTGAGTAGTACTTGTACTTATCTGCAGGAGTCAGAAAAGGATATTTGTCCTGGAAAAGTGCTGTGTGCTGGTTTGAAAGTAAAACAGCAGGAGAAACGAACTCCACTCAATTACCTCAAGAGAGATTTCAGATCAGAGTTACAAATTACTAGAGAGATTACAGTAAATGCAATGATACAGAGGAAACTGGCTTAAACCCCCAAAGTCAGAGTACAATCTGGCACCCTGTTGGTCAGGGTGGTGGTCACAGTCCTATCAAGTGGTGGTTACTGTCCTGTTGAAGTGAATAATTGCAGTCTTGCCAAAAGTGGTGGTCCTGTGGGAGTTCTGATCCTCCTCCCAATCTATCAAGGGGTGGTGTCCCAAATCCCAAAGATTATATATGCTTAGGTTCAGGTGGGAAAGCTCAGCACTGTCCCCAGGAAGGATGGATGTGACTCTGCTGGTGCTTCTCCGGAGGGAGTTGTTGCAGCTGAGTCATTTGTTAAGACAAAGAAACACTACCTTGCCTCGCGGGGTTTGCCTCTTCTCCCTCACATAATTTAACACCCAGCTTGTAGCCTCAGGTATCAGATGTGCACTGGGCAGCTTCTGCAAATGACCATCATTAACTGTTTGTCAGAAAATGGCAGAAACATGCACACCGTTTGGTTACAGTACCTACATAGTGCCAAACTGGCATTCTTCTTCTGTAACCAGGACATGCAGCTCTACCACTGCATGGCCCCTTCTCCAGCCACATCTTGTTCTTCCTTACAGTGTGTTATTACCAACAGTCCTTGGCTGTTCTTAGCAACAATCCTTTGTTGGCTCCACAGCTATCTGGCTATTCATGCTTCAGACACACACATCCCTTATCTTCTGCGATTCTACACCTAGATTTTCAGAAATGTCTATAAACCTGGGTACAGCAACTGTTTCTTCTGTGTTATCTTAACAATTGCAAAACGAACAATGGCACTGCAGTATAAACAAAACCCACTCCAGTAACATTTTTAATGTCTTGATTTTGATCTGCTTGCTTCTAATACACATTATTTCATGGCAGGTAGTAATTAATTCATCTTCAAATTCCTCCCTAAAATCGGGAGATTCTTCCTGTTTCACAGCAGAGAAATGCAGTGGGAGATTGAGCAAGTTCTTAGAAGTCAGTCTGTACAGCAATGAAAAAAGAAAGAATCCAGACTTCTAAAATCTTAATGCAAATCATGAATCAGACTCACCATTTGTTTCTGCTCACAACAATCAGTGCAACTCTCTGGACTGTCATTGCATGGCCTTATTGACTAGGAAAAGTAAATCTCTTAAGAGACGGATGTTACAGGATCTTTACTTATACAGAAATGTAGACTCAGTGAAGTATTAATGAGTTAGGCATCCAGTCTACCTTCATAATTTTCCTACCACTACTGGGCACTGCTTTAAAAACTCGCTGGCATACATTTTCGCTGTCATACATAAAGTTCCTGCAACAAGTAGATATTAAAAGTGATACACTTTCCTACACACTGCCTTCCAAAGGTGGGAGATATACCAGACGGTCACTCCACCAGACAGAGCAACGCCAGCCTTATGTTTACCAGGACATGGAGTCAGTTCACTCTGCAATGGTTACATGGTGTGTTGTGATTTGTTGGATAAATAGACCACTGAGCACAGCTGACAGTACAAAACCAGCCTGTGTATAACCACACCAACTGCAGCCACACCGTTAACTATAGCATGCATGGACTTCACCACTAATAGACTGCAGGCTGCAACCAATTTAAGGTTTGCTGTATCAGCAATCCCTTCCAGCTAGCAAACTTGTTCACTAGAATGATTTATCAGAAAGGTAAACAAAGAGAAAGGAAATTCTGTTGACAATCATCCATTTTAAAATGTGAATAAATATTGCAGAACAATTTGCTGCTGTGTTTACCCTGTGCTGAGCAGGACCATCAAATTAATTTGAAGATTAAATGTTCTGGAAAGCTTTGCCAATCAGGCATAATCCTTAATGTAGCTGCAGGGAATGGACCAGTTTTGGTGTTCTCCAGCTCTTCTGAAAAATACATACTTACATTTCATGATCTGCCTAAGTCATTTCTGACAACAAAGCTTCCATCTTTAAATCTCTGATTCAAAAGCTATTGAAAGAAACTGGGAACCTTTCCATTGACCTCAGTAGGTTTTGGATCACAGCCTGAATTGTTTCAATGCAACCCTATCTGGTCTGAAGCACCCAAAGCTGTACACTTTTCCACAGACTTGTGTTATTCTAGGATGACAAAGTATGACAGTGAAGATCCTAAGATATTTCTTGCTCCAGACTGATCGCATTCTCCCTGAAATGTTCCTGTAGTAACTGGCACATCATGTAAGAAAGCTGTTTGATTTCCATCTTTATAAGAACTCTTAAAACATTCAGTTGCCTTCCAGTCACTAGACAGGTTGAACACATCTCAAAACTAGATCACTAAGATTTATCCCCTAAAGCTGATAAATTGACAGAGCAAGGACTTTTGGTGGAAGGAGATCTACATGGGAAATCTATGATTACTGCTTGATTTGTCCTCAACAACCATCATAAAGGATTTTCTGTATTGCCAATATAAAAAATCATGATGGCAAATAAACTCATCTAGGATTTAGTTAGTATAGAGTTTCATCTAAACTAAGAACCTGTCTATCTCTCTCTTTCCAAATATTTCCAGGGAACTTCATAATTATAAGTCTCTCCTTTATAAATTTTACTTTTTTTCTATCTTTCCTAATTGCTGTATTGTACAAGGCATATTAATGCATAAAAGAATTTGTCAAAATACCTTTTAGAAAAAACGTTTAGCTGTAAATCTCTCTGAAAACTGCTAGACCTTTTACCAGAAAGCAATTAGCCTTATCTTAATATCTCTGACAGAATATGGATTCAGTGCCTCCACAGCACAAATTTTCCCTTATCTTACCACTTCAGCTTTGCTTTGTACAGTAGGAAGGTCCCTTCACTCTAAACGGCTGTAACAAAACCGTCACTTTCTACTCACCTCTCAGCACATACCATTTGAGGAAGTTGTGTAGCAAATAAAATTCAGCCAGAGCAAGGAAATAGGCAGATCCAGAAAAACTCAGTTTTAAATATTGCATCATGTCCTTTCACTGAGTCATCCTGTCTCATCACCCAGTGAACGTCTTCCATGCCACCATAAAGCAGAAAGTATTGTTGCTGTTGTCTGTCTTAAACTCTTAGCAGCTTGCATGTAGTTTTAGAATAATTATGTTTATTTCCTTTAAAATATCAAGGTATTTTAGAATATAAATTACTGACATATAACAGTGCTTGAGAAGAGACTGAATCATGGTCTAAAAGGTTTCCTTGGGGACTAAATAGCAATGTCAGATAAATACAAAACCAAGAGCACATGTTGGATTGTGGATTTTTGGATCATATATCCAAAACAATGGAAAGATCAGGAAGAAGGCAAAAGAGACATCTCTGTGTAGACTGAGGAGAAGTCAAGTGAAGTTTTGAACTGAAGGCTGGATGAATGATTTTTTTATGGCTGGACACAAGAAAATGGTCCCCTGTAATTTCATGATTGTGGCTCCAAAATGATGAATGACATATACTTTTCATTTAAGTAAATGTGGTTCCAGCATTGATTCCTCCTCCACCTCTAGGAAAAGCAATGGGGAGTGCTGAACTTTTAACTCAATTAAAAAATGGTATGGAGAAGCAGCAACTGTTTTTCTTCTGAGTTCCACAAAATTAGGTTCCATGTGTTCCCATTTTCCATACCTGTGTTTAGCACTTCCAATGTCCAGAAGTCTCATTCAAACCAGATATGGACCATCTTCAAAACTGATTTGCATAGTTCACAAAGCATGAGGGGCTTTGTTACATAGTATCTAATAAAATCATAAGCATACTTTCTGCATGTTATTTCATATATCCTCAGAAATACATACACAATAAGATAACTGAGACATGAGTGTGCTCTGCTTCTAAAAACATCAACTCTTTAGCTGCATGGTGGAGCTATTTTTCAAGGAAGAAACAGGGAAAATTAAGTTATTAAATATTCAAGGCTAGGAAAAAAACTTAAAGGTAGCATACATTTCGACAGCATCCTTTTAAGTAACTTCTGTGCTTTTCCTTGAACTACTTCATCAGTTATTTATAAATCATATCACAAAAATCGCAAACCATATGAAAGAGCAATTTACAAGCAACAAAAACCTGTATTAATATATGAAAAACTATGTTTTCTAAAATATCAAAACAAAATAATATTCATTGCATTCTTTTCAGACTTCCTGCTCTTCCTTCTCCTTCCCCACTACCCTCATTGATATAAGGAAAGAAACATTCCCAGAAGATTTTCATTACAAGCCTAGTTCTTCAAAGTGCTGATTGTCTTCTGATTTTCAGATTGATTCTCTGTGTTGTCCCTTACCGCAAAAAAAGAGCAAATGTTTCTTATGCATACAAAGAGATTTAGGAAACATTTTCCTGTGGGTTTTTTGTTTTGTTTTTTTTTTTTTTTTTTTGCTTTAAGGGAACTGCAACCTCTTGCACCTGCTGAAGTCAATGCAGCTCCACAGCTGCACGTCTGTCTGCAGGATCAGATAGAAATCCATCTGCATCAAAAGAACCATAAGACAGCAACCATGAATCCTCCACAGAATTAATCTGTGATAACATGAAGTGATTGTGTTTTGAGCTTGGAGGATGTTTCATCATCTTTAACTACTCATTTACTACTGCCCTTGTTGTCAGAAGACATAACACTCTGTTTCAAAGTGTATTGCACCCTGCTCAGAGATATTGATTATTGCTGCATTTTTCTTGTATAAATGAACCAAAGTATTACATGTTATTTTTACAGACCTTCAGCCTTAGCAAGAAGGTTTTTGGAGAAACATTTTACTGAGCCAAAATAGTTTTATGCTAAAGTGAAACTTGCTTCCTTTGTCTTTACAGTTGTTAAGAACTGAAACAAAAAAGAAAGAAAAAAAAAAGAGGAAGGAAGAAGTTATTTGTCTTTTAGTGAGATTGGTATTGCAAAACCCTCAGACTTGTTCGTGCTACTTGGACAGTTATATGCCAGAAGACTGGTGCCTAGCTCTGTTGTAAGCCTGTGAATCTCATGATCAAGCACAAAGCTGACAACATGAGTCAGAAGATAAAGCCAACTGCTTGGCTGGTTGAAAAAAGTGTTTGAAGCAGAGCAGTGACTTGTAGCAGAGTGGTGCCTTGGCAGGCTGTAAGACATGTAGTGACCTCCTGCTACACAGCTAACAGAGTAACAGAAGCTGTAGGGAAGTAGGTCCCTGGTTTAGAAATACAAATTATTCGTTATCATATCTCTGCTGAGCTGCTGCTAATATTTGCAGGATAATGTTGTTTCATGCACCAAGAAAATCCCTAAGGGATTCCCCCACTCTCATATTTTAGGAGCACAAAATACTTACATGGATTTCCCCATGCAGAGGGCATTTATTACCTTGCAGCATATGGCTTATCTAGTGTGAGGACATGAAATAGAAGTGGCCTTCACCTTTCTGGATTGCAGTGAGTAATATTTTTTCATTAGATGATGAAGAATTGCTGTCACCTTTCTAATTATCCAAGGCATAATTACACCTGACAAATGAAGATTTATTTTTCTGGACTTGGTTCTCTGTAATTGTTAAAATGGTGCTTTAGGATGAGGAACATCTGCTGTGCTGATAGCTTTTACTCCAACTCTGACCAACACAGTGACGCAGAGGGGAAGCAAAGCAGCCAGCTACCCCACCCTCCTCCCAGGGATACCGAGGGAACTAGTGGAAACACTCATTGAACCACTTTCCACCATAATTCTGGCTAACTGGGGAGGTCCCAGTTGACTGGGGGTTGGCAAATGTGTCACCCATCTACAAGTAGGGCTACAGCCACAAAGATGGTCAGAGGGCTGGAGGACAGGCTTATGAGGACAGGCTGAAAGAGCTGAGGGTGTTCAGTCTGGAGAAGAGCAGGGTCTGGGGAGACCTTATTGCAGCCTTTCAGCCTAAAGGGGGCCTATATAGGAGAGATGGAGAGGGACTTCTAACAAGAGTGTCTAGTGACAGGACAAGGAGGATTGGATTCAAACTGAAAGAATGTACGTTCGGGTTAGAAGAAATGTGAGGGTGGTGAGACACCGCAACAGGTTTACCAGAGAAGTTGTGACTATCCCAACTCTGGCAGTGTTTAAGGCCAGATTGGATGGGGCTCTGAGCAACCTGATCTAGTTAAAGTGCCCCTGTCCATGGCAGAGGGGTTGGACTACACAATCTTTAATGTTCCTTCCAACCCAAGCTATTCTATGATTCTATGACTCTATGATCTGAGGAACTACAGAGGTCCGTCAGCCTGACCTCGATGCTAGGGAAGCTCATGGAGCAGCTCATCCTGTGTGCCATTACATAGCACATACAGGATAAACAGGGAATCAGGCCCAGCCAGCAGTGGTTTGTTAAAGGCAAGTCCTCCTTGACCAACATGATCTCTTTCTATGGCAGGATGACCAGCCTAGTGAATGAAGAAAAGGCTATGAATGTTTCTACCTGGACTGTAGTAAAGCATATGACAGTGTTTTCCACAGTATTCTTCTGGCTGGCTGCTCATGGTTTTGACAGATGCCCTGTTCACAGGGTAAAAAACCATCTGTATAGGCGGGCTCAGAGAGTCGTAGTGGATGGAGTTACATCCAGCTGGTGGCCAGTCACCAGTGGTGTTCCCCAGGGCTCAAGACTGGGACCAGTTCTATTTAATATCTTCATCAATGACCTGGGTGAGGAGTTTGAGTGCACCTCAGTCAGTTTGCGGATGACACCAAGCTGGGTGGGAGTGTTGATCTGCTGGATGGCAGGAAGGCTCTGCAGAGGGATCTGGACAGGCTGGATCATGAGCCAAGGCCAGTGGTGTGAGGTTCAACAAGGCCCAGTGCTGGGTCCTGCCCTTGGGTCACAACAACCCCAGGCAGCTCCACAGGCTGGGTCAAAGTGGCTGGAAAGCTGCCCATGGGAAAAGGACCTGGGGGTGCTGGTGACAGCAGCTGAGCATGAGCCAGGGTGTGCCCAGGTGGCCAAGAAGGCCAATGGCATCCTGGCCTGTACCAGCAATAGTGTGGCCAGCAGGACTAGGGCAGGGATTGTCCCCCTGTACTTGGCACTGGTGAGGCCACACCTCAAATCCTGTGTTCAGTTTTGGGCCTCTCTCTCACAGAAGGACATTGAGGTGCTGGAGCTGGTGAAGGGTCTGGAGCACAAGTCTTACGAGAAGCAGTTAAGAGAGCTGTTTAGCCTGGAGAAAAGGAGGTTGATGGGGGACCTCACTGATCTGTGAAAGGAGGTAGGTGTCAGTCTCTTCTTCCAAGGAACAAGCAATAGGACAAGAGGAAACAGCCTTGTGTTGTAGCAGGAAAGGTTTTGATTGGATATTAGGAAAATTTTTTCATTTAAAGTTTTGCTAAGCGCTAGAACAGACTGTCCAAGGAAGTCATCATCCCTTGAAGTATTTAAAAGATATGGATTTGGTTTAGTGATGAAGGTTTAATAGCTGAACTCAATGATCTTAAGGGTCTTTTCTGACTCAAGTTATTCTGTGAATTTATGATTCTAAGATTCTATCTATTAAAATACAAAAGACAAAACTGTAACAAGGGAAAGCTGATGTGAAATTAAAACTAGGTTCCTAGGAAAGTCAAAAGGCACAGTTAGGTCAACACTGGAAAACATTATTTTTCCCTGTGTTCACTACTTTACATCAGTATATCTGTGAGATATACTATGTTGAACAGCCCATTGTGTGTATAAAACTTATTTTTAATTAAGTTTGCTTCTGATAGAAGTGGAAACAACATCTGACATCAAAAGCATCAGCCTTGAGGGTGCAATGCTACAAAAATTGCATATTTGCAACTAGTGAAATTGTTTCACCCTCCTGTTATATTCCAAGCAGTCAGCTGTATTTAAAAGATGAATTTTCCACTTGGCTGAAAATGGCAATATGTTGTCATAACTCTTTCATTATATCTCACATCTAATGTGCATGGAAGCACAGCTGTATTGCAGCAATTCTTTCTGTGGAACTATTCAGGAACTGCTTGAATTCATGTAGCTTTAATATGATAGTTTAGTTGCTGTTAGGCAAAACATTGGGATAGGAGTGGAGTGGCAGCATTACCCTTCACAGATACTTTTGGGTTGAGCAGTTGAGCACTCTTGAAGCATTTCCAGTTCAAAGATCTGACAGACCAGCTCTTGACAGCCTAAAATATTTGGGGGAATATCTGGTCTCAGGAATTAGAAGTTTTCAGGCCTCATACTACCCTGTAACTCTAATGAATGGTGGGAAAGAGAGGATGATCCTACAAAAATTTTGTTTAACTCACACCTGACATAAAGTCCTCAACAAAAGGCCAGAACAGTAGCACCTGCAAGATACCCTTTATCCACACTATGGATATACTAACAAGAGCAAGTTCTTCTGTCAAGCCACAGCTGTGCCTTGCTCCTTTCATGTTCTTTTCACTTTTCTGTTTGTCTTGAATTCAGAAATTGTGCTTCAAAGTACCTCAACAGTACATACTGGCTTTCATAAGTACCCTCTTCTTCCCATGGCACTTGATGTTACTATCCCTTCTCTCCTTTCCTCTCACACAGCAAATCTCAGTAACAAATCAATTGGGTTGGTTGCAGGCATAACATCAGTGCACCTTTAGGGTACTGAAACTAAACTAATCTAAGTATCATAGAAAAAACAAACCCACTGATATTTCAAGCAGGTGTTTAAAAAGAAAGAGGGATAAGCTTATGATCTCATATTCTTTGAACTTGTCTTCAAATGATCTTGTTTCTCTAGCTTGTTCATGCACAAGATAATCACTTGGGAATGATGTAGTGAACTCAGTCATGACTACTGCAATTCCAGAGGGAGTCAGATGGACAGTTTCTATTAGCAACCACTAGATAGCTTAAAGGAAAAGTGATAGTCCCCCACCTTGCCCAAATAATCCAGAAAACCTAGGGTTATTAGGACCTCCAAGCAAACAGAAAGAAGCTATGTGAAGCCAATATTTTAAATCATCAATGTTATGGGAAATATCTTCTTCTCTAATAGGAATAGATCTTCTTATTAAAATAAACTGTATTGTTGTAAAATCAAACATTGGTCCTCCAAGTCAGACTCACCAGGAGTGTTAGCAGGTTGCTGCTAAGTCAACAGAAAGTTGTGCCAAATTCTTCACATCATCTTGGGCAGACTGGTAACTCTTGAACAGAGGATAATGCAAAATCACTATTCCAAATGTCAGAGTTGATGTATGGGCAGAAATTCTTCTGTGCTTAGTGGAGAAACCAAAATACCTCAACTGACTGTAAAATGAGCATTTGATAGTAGACTTTTAGCACAGGACAATTTAACACCAAATCCCATCTTTCATTCATGTGCTTCAAGGAGTTCAGCTGAAAGAAGGTGAACAACCATTCATCACCATATGTTAATGGTACATTTCAGTCAGAATCCACCAACCAGCATCACCAAGAGCCCTTCCAGTTCCATATTTCAGAGAGCAGAAAGAAAGATCTTCTGAGGTCATGCCACTATAAAGAGTTGTTCTCTACTTACATTTAAGGTGACAGCAGGACTTCCACTCTGTTGTGAGTAGGTTAAGATACTACCCAGGAGACCTCCCTGACCAGAGGGAGTAACTGGTGGATGCTGAGTAGCTACTTTTCCCCACACCAGGACTGCACTGCGTATCTTTTCATAAACCAAAAATTCAGAACAATTCAGTGGCTTATGTAGTTTCCAAATACAGAATTATTTTAAAATATGTCATGCACCTCTGCCAAAAAGTCAACTCACTATTTCAAACATCATGCTCACTTTCAGAAAACTGGCAGTGTTAGGTAATTGTATGGCTGAAAGTTATGCATAAGTTTCACAATCAGATGTTCCTGGGCAGTTCAAAGTTTCAACCTGTTGCCTAGCTTGTTCTCTAGCTTGTTCACCAGTTCCTGGTACAAACTCACTTGATCTCAACAACAAACCTGTTATTCTTCATACATAATCTGGGAAAAAGAGTGTTTGAACTTCTTGGCTTGTAACACCTTTTTTTTTAGAAAGAGTGTGCTCAGTATTTCAAGACTGTTAGCAAATGTAGCTTGATTGCTAGGAAACCACATTGCATTAAAATGCTAAACATCCCCAGGCTGCTTTTAGTGTCTAATCTGCAATTTCTATTATTTAATGTCTGTGTTAGCATACCCATCAGGCACTGATGTCATCCATTGTCAAAAACAAAGCAAAGCTTAGCTTGTTCTTGGATGAGTGGTTCTTCAGAAGAACAAAATACAGAACTTCACAAGACAGCAATCTCTCAGGAGACAGCATTCTATTATGAAAAGTTATTCTATTATCAAATATAGTAAGTCTACGGCTACTGAACCTCTTGACATCAGAAAATAGGAAAGCATCCAGTTTATGAACAAGACAGCATACTGATAATTAAATTATATACTTAAAAATTACATAGCCACCTTAAGCACACAACCTGAGTAAGACTCATAGAGTAGAACCTGATATGGTACTAATGACTGAATATCTAATATTTAAAGAAAGAATCCTCAAGGTTTATGCTAGGCAATAACACTCTTTCCCAGGAGACGGAAGGCAGATGCACAGAAAGCAGAGCATTCCGCTGACCAGAGTTTCTTCTGCCTCCTTATCACCCTCTTATTTCAGGCTAGCTGAACTATAGCTAATCTAAGACAGTCTTCATCAGAGACTGAGATGTTAAAGAGAAAACCTTTTAATCTGGTCAGAGACTTAACACTGAAAACTGTTGCTTCTCTGTTTCCACCCATCATGACACAACCTTAGATCCAATCACTACTTGCTCTAGCTTGCTCTGAAGCCAGCCTGTTTGTGTATGCCTCAGCACAATTAAGCCCAGATGGATAAAAAGTAAAACTTTATTTATGCTGGTGGTTTACATTTTGTATGTTGCAAAGTATTAGTCTTTTAATGTGAGAATTCACATCCTATGGGGAATAATACAAGTCCTAGTAAACAAGATGTGATAAGGAAGGGTCATGCTGCTGAAGTAAGATCAGGACTATTATTAACATTTTCAAACACAGCTGAAGTTCAAAGTTCCTTATGAAACTAAATCTTACTATATCCATCTTTCTTCACTGTCTCAGGCCTGATTACCTTTCTCCCTTCAAACAGTTCTCTTCAAAGCAGCTGCAGATCCAAATATTAGTTTTGCTTTGCATTGCATGTGCAGGGTGCATCCTTCTGGGTTTAATATACTAAATAAATTATTTATGCAAACCTGAAGTAAAAAGCAGCAGACCACTAATTTAGTTCTGTTCTTAGCTTCTCAGCATTGCTCAGGGTCTGTGTCATGTATTTTCTTTTCAATCTGACTTTATTAAACATTTCCAAAATTTCAAGAAATCAGTTAGGTTTTTACCTGGCAAAAGTCAGCTTTGTTCCAAGCATTGGCACTTTAAAACAACACACAGCAGTCTAAGTGAAAAACATAAGGTTTCAAAACAAAGCATGTGGCATGAATATTAACATCAGTTTCATGACTGGCCCTTACTGTATTTATACAAAACAACAGCACGTCCTTGAGATGTTTTAGGAGAACAAGAGCTTCACTGCCCACGTTCCACTTCAAAAGCAGAAAGATTACAAGGTTTAGATTCAACCCGTAATGTCAGCTTTTATTCTGTAAGAAGACAACAGCAGGTCTAGAAGCTGTACACAGCAGTCAGCCCACTGGTCCTGTTGCTACAGAAAATTCCCTATCAACCAGTCTAACCCAAAAAGAGAGGGAGTAACAAGTAGGTCCCGCTTTCTGTGTGCAAGGTGGAGACATGGCAGCTTGTCAAAACTCACAATCAGACAGTGTCAAAGCTGACCACACACTCAAGAAGTCCTAGTCCAGTTCACAGCCACAACATTCCTTCTTTCCATGAACAGAAGAGCCACTAGGAAAATGTCTTCCTTCAGATTAGGGTATGTAGTAGGGAAGTCTTCACTGAACCATGATCTCTGCATTTACAGCCTATGTGCTCCAAAGGCAATCAAAAAAAACCCCACAAAATTAGAAAGGCAATTTGCCCACCTGACTTGAAATACTGATTTTGTTAATTGCTTTTATTCAAACGCTTAGAGCCTTCTAGCCAGTAACCACCTCCACAGCTATTATTTGCACAACAAGTGAACATGACATTGCTTATTTGCCAAGTGTTCTTGTAGTGAAGGTCACTCTACAGCTGGAAATAATGTGCAAAAAAGGGCTAAAAAAATGTTCATCCCCCTGCTTCCCTCTATGTAGAAAATTTTATGAAGACATAAAGCAGTCATCTAAGATAGCAGTTATATGCAATAGGGCAGAAAAAGAGAAAACAGTTTTCCTGAATCAGTGTTGTTAAATAAAGTAGTTGTTATCAAAGTCTATCAGGGCTAACTTACTCTGATTCCCAATTGCCAATCAATGCACAAGAATGACACATTTCAAAATCCATGATTAAATCAAAGTCTGACTCTTGCCACATCCCATACTTTGTTAATTCAAGACTTTGCAGTATGCCTGCTCTTCAGCCCACCACCTTGAGAGTCATCTCTGCCCTGGATATAAAAGCCGAGTAGTTAAACCTTGACACGAGCAATCATCTGCATGTTTAATGCTTGAGCTATCAAACAGAACAGATGAGTTTACACCATGGAGGACTGAGTTGTGATACAATTCTTTCAGTGCAGTAGGATGGGGGAGGGGTTAAGTGTCTAAGGAGAAAGGGATAAGAGGATGAATTTTTAGCATTTCTCCCCTCTCAGAGAGACCCTAATGTTATGGATTGGTGACATACATAAAGGTTAGGACTGCCTGTAACACAAGATTAAACTAATAAAACTCAGGTGTTTGTAAAGCCACTAAGGTTTACTCTGCTGACAGACAACATGTATACTTCCCAGGACTTTCAACATGTTTAGAAAACCACATTATTCTGGACCATTATAGTTCCCTGTAAGTGACATTTACAAAGCAGTTGCTGTTGTAGCTGTTGCGAAGCCTACAACATTTGAATGGTGGTTAAAGCAAGTAGCTTTCCCAGAAAAAGTACATTACAAGTCTCATGGTTTATTTCTAGTCTTGCTTGATCACATTCAAGAATTGTGTGTAGATATCATGCTAAAGTAAATACCTATTCTGTTTGTGCTGAGAATCTAGGTATATTTGGATATACCAAATATCATTGGACATTTCCCTTCAGTTAAGAGGAGCATAAGTTGTTCTAGGGCTGACTATACATCATAAAAGATGAGCAATTTTTGCAGAGTTTTTTGTTATGTTACCTTCCAGTTTTCCCTTCCCCATACCTTTCTTTTTTCAGGCCTGCACATTATTGTATGTATTGTTATACATCTGACAAAACACGTGTCAAGGAAAATGCAGGATCTTATAACATGTTGTCACTGCAGCAGGGATGTGACAGAAAGGTTTTTCGCTTACCTCCTTTCACTTCATCTGTGTTGAGCCCTGTCACAGCACAGAAACCTCTTTCTCGTGAGAAAGAATGCATTTGTTTATATAAACTAAGATAAAGGTAGTGAAACTCTCATGAATCAAGGTAACCAATTGCTACGGGGGGCGTTCAATAAGTGACCAATCAAGTTGGAATCCATTTTGTATATAAAAGCTGAATTTAATTAATAAAAGAGATCTTTTATGACTTGAAATATGGCTTGACCCTTCGCCTTCCCGTGTTTCGACATCGGCTCGCTGCGACAGAGCCCATTCCAGATAAAAAAGAGTCCCTATAGTCTCTGCACACTTTTGTTTGTATTTGTTCCTTTAGCTGTCAAAGTAATGACTATGAACTGTCTTTTGACTCTTGTCATAGGAGGCTGGCCAGAGGACAGATCCCTAAGAGGAATCCTGGGGTTTGCCTAGAGTAGGGAGGTTTAGAGCTCAGAACCCACAATGCTATTTTAAAAGCAGCAGAAGTGCCACAGGACAGGCAAAGCATTTGTATGCAGCATAGTATCTTCCTTTTATCTTAAAAAAACCCCATCATCCAAACTCTTGCGTGCTTTGTATCAAAGCATGCAAGATTCTCTCTTACTGTGGACATGTATAATCTTATAGGTAGAACTGAAAAACTGTGGCAAAACTGATTTAATATGACAAGCTAAAGTGAGAAGAGGGGGGAATAGCCATAGCAATCAAGTCCAGTGAATTTTAGTGGAGTTTTCTGAACAAGGGGAATACATTAACAATACTGTCTGGTTCTGAAGGACAGTGGTTGATATATGTACAAATAAAGCCTGTTTAGACTACAGGATTTTTATTCTGGTCACCAGAAGAAAGTATTAAAAACTATCTTCTACAAAAAAAACCCAACCAAACAAAGAAAAAAACCCAAAACCCCAAACCAAGAATTTTGTCATCTTAAAAAAAGCCTGCAAAACAGTGTGTACGCAATGCTAGAAATTATCCCTGAGCACAGCATTGACCTGATGATTATAAAGACAGGCAAGAGAGGACATCTGCTTTTCTCCTGGCATCAGTGTTTCCAGGCCAGGGCTGTTTAAGCACCATAGTTTTTCACAACAAGGTTAGACAAGTTGGACCTTGACAGAAGTGCGCAGTATGGAGTGTAAGGACACATTGACTTTTTATCTCTGCACAAAGGCTTTCAAACAGCAAAAATTAGCAGAAAAGCCTTGTGCACCGTGCAACATTTCAGCTGAGGCAGAGGAAATACCTGAGACCTGATTTGGAGACCTCACTCCCATTTCCAAAAAGAAAATATATAAATTGTTAAGGAGAACCAAAATCAGCCACAGGCTTTCAAAGCTGGAGCTGAACCTACATTCTTTCTCATCCGCAACAGTATTCTGAATGTGGGAAAAGCATGTGGGTACCTGTTTTTCCACAGACTCTCTGCTTTTCTGCATAGCTGACGTGGGTCCGCGAACTTACATGTCAGTTCAACATGGTCATATGACTCCTTGCTCATGCAGGGGCCTTTGTCAAAGCTAAAATAACTAGGCTGAACATAAAAAGATGTAGTATAAATGCAAAGTATCTGCATGGGGAGTGGGTAGTTAAGATGGGAACAAAAGACATTTCTCTAGAAATCTTTTTACAGATAGGTTGCTGTTTCTTGGAATGACTATTTTTTGTATTACAGTTTACCTACCACAGCAGACTCCCAAAAATACCATTGGAGTAATATCTGTAGATGTAATATTTTATACATTATTATTATTATTAGCTTGGCAAAGGTTACTACAGCAAAAATTGCTTCTGGCCTAGATGCAGACAAACATTATTCTTTCCCCTGCAAATAATGCAGCATATCATTCATCTCTAGAACAACGCAGACACAACACTGCCAACCCATAGAAAACCAGTTCTGGCACTGAAGAGTTGACCAGTTCTTAGAATACAATATTTCTCTAGACAAATTTAAAAGAAGCCATCCTGAACAAGCAGCTGCCTAGAAGCTAGGGTGCAAAACATCCTGATGAGAGTTCTTTTGTCTTTAAAGTACAATTCAAAGAGATGAAGAGAGGAATAAGTTTCAGCCCTTGTGGTAATGAAACTTTTTCAAATTAATAGTCAATTGCTTTGGAAGAAACCTACCAGACTATACAAGGTGCTTTTGTAGCAAAGATCACTCCCCAGATTTTTCTCTAATAGTTCCAGTCATAACAGAATTTCAAACGCTTCACACTTAGAAAAACAATGTGGCTTTATACAGTTGCTGGAAAACATAAAGAGCTAAGTCTGGCAGTCATCTAACTGGTCTGTGGCCAGAAAGACCAGTTTTCACTTCGACCTCTGGCAAAAGCAGACTTGTTGCAAAGTAACATGAATATGCACACACTGCACAATCAAAATCAAGGTCTTGCATGCAACAAATGGTGTTACAATACTGCAACAGCCAAGTAGCATACCTTAACATGAGCCCTTAGAGAGGGCAGGCGTGAAACGAATTTGAAACAAGTGATTTTACTCTCTTGGAACTATTTGTTTATAATCAGCAAGACATTCATATCAGAGTGGCCTGTACAGCAGCCAGGCACTGAAGTGCTTGTATATTGTATCTCAGTGTCTGCCAAAAACTCTCATGAAGAGGACATGAAATATGAGGGGTCTTTGCTATTGAGTCCTCCTCCTGTGCCCTGGATTCCTCTGGCTTTGGAAAAAATGTCAGTCTTTGGTCTGATCTTCTGTACTGATTGCAAGCTGATAGTCCATCTCTCCAAACATTCCACCTCTGTGGATCTTTAGGATTTGATCACCATACTTCATGTTTATCTGATTCTCTTATGATTCCTACTCTTCTTCTGCTGTTTGCCATGCTCTTTAAATATCTTGGGTCTTCCTTCTTCTAGGCTGCCATCCCCACACTGTGTTTCCTGAAAAACTGTACATACAGATGAGGAAATCACAGTGGCATGGTAATAGAGGTGTCATGGGAGAAGATATGGCATTAGTATGGCCCTTCTCCAGCTGTTCCTTCCTCCTGCTGCCCAGAACCATTCACATCAGTCCTAGCATTTCTATCACAACACTCACATAGATTTGTCTCAGCAGAGCTACCAACATTAAAGTGCCTGGAAAGGAAAAAAAATACTTTTTACTTGCTAAAGGATTTTGAAAGCCTGGGTTTGGCACTCTCCAAAATTTTTGAGCTTCACTGAAACCTGTGCCTTTATTCCCTGCTTTGTAAATAAAGATAACGACCAGTTTATCATCTATCTCTATTCACTGTAAATGCCTGGGAACACAGATTGTCTCAGTTATGTGTGATAGGGTGCTGTGCACAAGGTGGCACCAATTTCAGCATGTATGTCTCAGTGTTATAGACACAATGAGCCCTTGCAGGGAGGCAGGGACACCTTAGTGGTGGAGAAGTACAAACTACAGAGGTACAATAATTGTCTTTCAAGGGACTATTTCTACCATAAATGTTTTTGTGTGTTGATGTTGGTCAACCGTCATTACAGTTCCTGTGCAAATACAGCTTGCTATCTGAGTATTTTTTCTTAAGTGCAGCAGGAGCAATTATAAGTTTATACAGTTCCTTTCTTTCTTGTGCCATTTCTCACTGTATGTGCAAGCTAGGATATTTGAAGCAGGATGTGGGTTTTTTTCCTCTGTCCTTTTAACTGAATATAGTTTTGAGTGTTTGAAACAAGCAAAAGGACAGGTCTTCTACATTCTCCTCACTGTACACTTTATTATTGACCTCAGTGAGCAGCTTTCAAAGCATCAATGCAGCATTTGTGTTCTCTACACTCAGGCCTTGAATTCTGCCAATGGGTTAATCTCCATGGTGGTCATCTTACTCACAAGCCATTTAATCACAAGGAATAGGGTAACAGTACTTGATCATTTCTCTCTGGCCACTGAAAAGCTGTCATCAGGAATGACATTCCACCACTGTCAATAGAGGCTGGAGATGAACCACTGGGTGGTGGGACTATGCCAGGTTCAATCCCTTTACTCACTAGCTCCCATTAAGGACCAGTCAGAGCTCACCAGAGGTATATGATCATCTGCACCTTACTTGCTTTCACCCTCACCTGAGGTGCAGAGGGAACAGAGGAAGCCGAGAGAGTAACAGGAAACAAATACAGAAAAACATTAAAAATCTGGGGGGGAGTGGGTTTTGTGTGTGGTGGGATTTTTTTGGTTTTGTTTGTTTGTTTGTTTGTTCTGTTTTGTTTTGTTTTTGTAGGCTGTCTATTGTATTAAAACTTCCAACACTGTTCTGTATTCCTTAATTTTTACAGCATTACAGTATTTTTCTTCACTTGAGCCCATTCCCCTGAAACATTCAGCTCTAAATTTAAGGTTTAGATATTTGAACTGACATAATTTTAACCATGTTTTATCCATAAGATTCAGCTGGATAGAGTAGATGTGAACCATTCCAATATGTTAGTTTAAAGGGCTGCAAAAGCCGTTTTGAGCACCTCATCTGTAATGTTGACTCAGATGATTATTCCAGGATAAGGATCCCAGAGAAGCTGTCAATAAGCAAACTCAGTTTCATAAAATTATATTGGGTTACGCTATTAAAATATCACCACACCACTGAAAAACTGATAAGTATCAGAATCACAGCGCTTAAGCTTCAGAAGATAACTGGGAACTTGAATGGGAAATGAATATTTGCTGACCCATCATGCTGTTGAACGTCTCTATCTTGACTTATATTCAAAGCTCCTATATATTTATAGGCATTTACTACAGTGCACTAACAGACGAACACTGCTTCTATGCAGCCAGAAGTAAATGTTGAGAATCTTTCTCTTCCTTTGTTGTATTTAGAATTGTTCACAAAAGTTCAGAAGTAGGTATAAAAAACAGATGTGAAGAAACAATGATGAATATTGCACAAAAGCATTGACGTGGTTTGTTTATCCTCTTTTCAATATCTGGGAACATATCCTACTTGAGGCTGTGACAATTAACTATTGGATGATCTGAACAAAAGCTATTGAAGTGCCCTTATGCATACATAGCATATTTAGTCTGTCAGTATAAGGTATGGAGATTCTGGATAGCTTATTTATAGATATTCTAAACTATAGAATTTTCTTTACAGACTTGCAAAGGTATATGCATTCTTCTTAACATGAGAATTACAAAGTTACCAAAAGTTATTTTCACGTGCAAAGCTGACTTCACATATAACCTTATGTACAGAGATACCCCAAATCCTCTCTGTTTATGTAATTGTAATCATAATGTTGATGTGTTGACAATATTTGCTCATAAGAACGTGCAAAATCACAGTTTAGGAAGAAAACTCAGTCATGCCATCCTATATTCAGAGCATCTTCCATACTGTTTTGCCATAGAGATTTGTTTAATTTTATCTATATTTCATTGTATTATTCGCATAATTTTGCAGAAAATTTGTCTGGGCTAGTAAAGATTTTCTCATTTTAACTTGCAAAAACTAATTCTTTTATCAACCTAAACTGTTGTATAGAGCTGTCATTGGTCCGTTTATTTAAGGTGTGTAAAAGCAATACTTTATAAAACTGTTTTTAAGAAAAAACACTTTGTGTTTTCTCAGGTATTGTAGGGTCAACTCCCCATGAATGCTAAAGCGTCCTTACACTGCTTGGAACAATTCAAGAATCCTGCAAAGACGTTGGAATTAGATCCATGTATATTTTATTTTTTCCAACTACACCAGTACAGAATTGTAGGTTTAGTATATCTGGCTGTTTCTGGGCTGAAGTGACCAACAGTGCAGCTGACACACAGCAGATCCTTCCACACATTTGCTACACAATTGACAAGCCTATTGAAATCTAAAAGACAGTTGGTTTTGAGTGATCTTCATCATTACCTACTCTGCCAACATCTTTGGATACCTGTTAGCAGCAAGACCCAGACTCAGCCCATTTTATAGCAATCATCTACAGAATCTGACATCATGTTTGCACAATGGAAGTTGCCGGTGAGGGCTTTTTCTGTTCTTGTATCATTGGATTGAATTAAACTCAACCTTTCTTTACAAGAATCAATGGAGTATTTTACTTAATTGTAAAGTATGCACACACCCTTGATAAATATTCACACAAGAAGTACAGTGTGCTTTTAATAGCTCTGGTTCAACTTCCAAATTGTGTCGGAAACGCATTCATCTCCTACAACACCATTTTTACACTTCAGAACACAAAGAAATTGAATGCTAAACAGCAGAACCAATGCCAATCTCTGCCAAGCTGCTCACAGGTAGCATAACTTTAATAATAAAATATCTCCCAGTGTGGTTTCAAATTATAAAAATCACATTCTATGCTGCTCAGTGATAGGCTGTCTCAACTTCCCCTACCTAAGCACTTGAATACAATAATTTCTGTGTGTTTTGATGAGGAGCTTGACTTACACCTGCCCTCAGGTGTAAAGAGAAAAGTGACACTGCACAGTATATGCACTACACACATGAATTGTTCCTTCTTTAGCTTCACTTTTCACCCTGGGCTATTTTTAAGGTCCTTTTTCTCTCACACTAATGCTTTTGACACTGTTAATGTGGCCAACTTTTTCTAAAGGAATATTATTGAAAGTGATGAGTCCTAATATACTTTTAGTCAAGAGTTGGTCTATCAGATCAGTTTTCTCTTTTGTGGGAATCTCCTCTGGAATGCTTTAGAGCATCTTTGGGTAGGGATAGTAATGGGCATCAGATGCAAAAATACAATGTCGTTTTATTATCTAACATTTTTGGTACAGATTGTATAATCCACTTTATGGCAGTATTACAGTAAGCATAAAAGAGGAAATGGAGCCTTCTCATTATATTTTGCCTTACTGAAGACCATTTAATAAGTGCACTCTTTCTATTAACTTGCAGGAACATAAGTGACATCCATTGACTTGATACTTAACCTGCCTCATTCTAAATTTGGAGATTGTATTAACTTCCTGAGAAGTGAGACATCCTTGTCTTGCTACAGAAATGATCTCATTAAGTAAGCAAAGACCTGGCCAAAAGGATAAACTCTGCACAAGTATTCACAGGCAGCTCCAGCTTCCTGGCAACCTTGACGGCTTAGATCAGGAGACAGAACACACCCTTGTGCCAAAACCCAGCTTTAAAATTCATGCTTCACTCCAGTACAAGCTACACCTTAAGGTTAAATTATACCTGTGTGCACAGATCCAGCACAAGGTTCACAAGCCATTTACATCTTCAAAGTGACCTGAGTAGAGCACTGGCCCTGTGGAGTCTCTCTCTGCAGAGGGGACTATGGTAAACACTGAACAGTGCTTACCAAATGATGGTCTGAAAATCACTTTAACAATTTGCCTTCTCTCTTACATCTTCCCGTGAGATTTTCCTATAAAGTCTATCTCCCTCCAATAAACTCTTTCGGGATCACCAAAAACTGTGTTGCTACAACAGGAAGCACACTCTACTGAACATAGAGTGAACATGCAAAAATCTTACTTCTTTATCACAGCACCAGAATGTAGTGGAGAACCAACAGAACATTTATTGGTTAAACAGTACTTTCACATAACTTCCTAGTAGTAGGCTTTGGCTGATGTTCCTAGACTTGAAGAACTCCTGTAATTTGATATTAGCACATACAAATATATTAGTACATACATTCCTCTATTCTTCACCATGCCACAATTCATTCACTCTTCCCAAACCAACTCCTTCAAATATTAGAACTCCTTTTTCTCTGAACATTCTCACTTCTCCTAGTTCACTCCCTTCCCATCCAATTTTCTACACCCAAGCTAAGGCTATAGACATTCAGCGGAGCACAATCCCCTTTCCATTTCTCATCTCTCAAACTTGCACATTATTCTCTCTACACATGCTCCAGTCTCAACCCTAGTCTCTCCTTCCATTGCCATATCAGTTTGTTTTCCTCCATCTTTCTGCTACTCCATCATGACAACATCTGGTGCCCAGACTAAGTATTTCATCCACCATTTACACCTGTCACTCTCAGGTTTCCTTTGCCCTTCTATAACATACTCTGAGGGTACGCATGCTGCACAAAAAAAAAGAAAAAGGAAAGAAAAAAAAAAACTGCACTCCTTCAGAACAAATCACACACATTGACAAACGGCCTCATTCCTAGCGGAGATATATTAGAAAAAACAAACAAGATATGGGAAATATTCAGAACAAGACATGGGGAACATTCAGAGCAAAATATGGGGAATATTCAGTCTGTTTCATAGAGCTTCCTATTAGGATCCAGGAGGGATCTCCAGTTAAAACTGTAGAGAGCTCAAGAGCAGGTTTTAATCAATGGATATATGAGACACTGTGTGCAATAAAGCTGTAGGTGTTCTAGACACCATTAAAACGGGAAAAGAAATAATCCCACTAAACCCGTAGTTTCAAATTTCTTTTGGCTGATATTCCATTACTTCAAAAGCCAATAAATAATGCTCAAAACCAGTATTCTACTCAAACACCAGTCCACAAATACATGAAGTGCAAAAATTTGAGCATGTTTATTTGAACTTCAAAAGAATTTGCTGACTCTCAGTCACTGATTACAAT
Source organism: Orthonyx spaldingii (assembly GCA_013397795.1). Taxonomy (NCBI): domain Eukaryota; kingdom Metazoa; phylum Chordata; class Aves; order Passeriformes; family Orthonychidae; genus Orthonyx; species Orthonyx spaldingii. The sequence continues at coordinate 325,075 of VZTJ01006240.1, read as the reverse complement.
TTTCTCTTCTGTGTGAAGCACAGTGTACTTCTGCAGGTCTCCCCAGAATGCAGATGTAGACATTTCTGAGAGTCTGATGTTTGGTTTATAAAATCAGCAAATGGTCCATTCATTCCTCTGATATGGATTCCAATGCCATATCAGTTTCTGCAGAAAGAACCTGCAAGGTCATGTGAAAAGGTGTTAATCTACCAAAACACCTAGTGCCATTAAAACCAAGTAACTGCTACCCTGCACACTGTCTGCCATCTAGGACAGACTTCCACTGGCCGTAGCAGATCTCATCTGGATTTTCATTCTTCTGTATCAGAAATTACAAAGTGCTCTACACAGACACAGGCTCGGAAGTGAGTACTGTGAAACAGATTGCAACTTGAAAAAAGAAGCGCAAGCCTGTGTAGGTGCATTTGTCTCGTGAGAACCTACACAGACAGTTGTAGCAGGAAGAACTTGGTGGCATGTTTCCCTATAGGCTGAGAAAGAGATGAAAGCCCATGCACAGATGATACTAGTAGTCATCACATCTATCAATTCACAAGAAATTAAATAGAAAACAACAAAAGAAAAGTAGAAAATACAGTAAGATCTTGTTTGAATAAAATGTGTATTCAAAAACACATGTAGTAAAGGAAGTAGCTCAAAATCTTTCAGAGTAACCCCTTGAGGGCGACCATGGCGGCTTAAGAAAAGGTGTGCTGCCAGAGAGAATGGAAAAAATATTATGCAATTTGGTGACATATTGCCTCCTATCACAACATTTCCATAGAGCTGAAAGCTCAGTTCTTGATACCAGTTGATAGCCACCTCTTCCTGCTGCCAGGAGAGAGCGCCAACAGGTTTGGGCTAGTAGGAGTGAGGGAGAAGATACCCTCAGCCTTTTCTGTTGTAACTAACTGTGCTACTCACGTGTTATAAGAAGAACATTTTGACACCTGGAAAAGATTCTAGGGCAAATGCTTTGGTCCTATATTTGCTGTGCAGGCTGTTAGGCCATCCAGTAAAGCTGGGTCCACAGAGATGGATAGGATTTCAAACACCCATCCATACTATGTCCTACTTGGTGTCCCCAAGCTGAGTATATGCCATTACTCATCTACACCCCTTGCAGGGACGGGGAGCACAGACACCTCACTCCTGTGTCCAGACTGCAGGGTCTCAGATCAGTGCCAAGGGCTCTGGGACCCCAGTAGAGGGCTTTAGATCTGATTGCCTCAATCACACAGATGTTCAGAGCCTCACTGAACCCCACTCTGGGGATAAGATGAAAAGCCTCCATCTTTTGACTTCTTTAAATATGAGCCAGGGAAAAAAGAACTGACAAATAAAAAGACATAAGAGGAAACAATCTCATGTAATTTAACTGAAAGTGGTATCCATTTTTAATCCACTAGGTAGCATTTATTTCCAGACCTTTCACTGTTCCATGGCAGGAGACACACTCCTTTGGAACAGGGTGAAAAGCAGGATGCTTTTTTCTTTCAGAAAAGCACACTTACATTCCTGTAGGCCTTCCTTGATTATCTTGAGAGCCCTCAAGATTACTCTGACTGGAGGGACGAAAGGAACATTCAAGGCTTACTCTAATCCTTTTCCTCAAGAGTGAGGAAAACATCAGATGTGGCTGCAGCTTTCAATGCATTATTAATACCAAGCACTTGGCAGCACTTGTTTCAGTGAGATAAATTTGATCTGTGAACACAAAAGAAAGAGAAGAAAGACAGCTGGTCAGACTGGTCACAGAAATACCTGCTGAGCCCAATCAAAAACCAATATTTTTTGCACAAGGACCCATGAAATGTGGGCATAAAACAAAGCATAGAGAGTAGCAATACTTCAAGAAAATTTATTCAGTTACCAACCTCAAGGAACAATTGTAATGCAAATTACATCAGCAGTTAAGCAACGATGCAGACTAATTAGAGATATTAAACCATGTAACCAAACCTTTTATCAAATAAAGCAGGCACTAAAGGAGATCCTGAGGCATTTATGATGCCACTGGGTTTTCTGCAGGGGTTTTGAATCTGTGAATGTATAAATGTTTCCCAGGAAAGTTGGATTCCTTGCACAGCAACACTGATTCTTTTGCCAGCAGGCCCTCTCTACTTAACTACCTTATGTGGACTATGTGGGTCTAATTTCTAGTCTTATAGGAGTGGGATTCTGAAAGAAAAAAACCTAAACCAAAACAAACAAACAAAAAAAACACAAACAAACCCAAAAACCCCCGCCACAAACAACAACAACAACAAAGCAGCAAGATAAGAAACCTCTGCTTGGGTGGCTCAAGTCTGCAAAATAGAGAATAATCACACAAAAATGGGTGCAATTGCGTGTCTGTGATCTGCATACTGCCATAGCTCCATCAGTCTGCTGGGGGCTTGACTCAAGTGAACAGTCAATTTATGACATGATATGTAACAGCAGCTGGGCAGAACAGTAAAATGACCCAGACAAGAAGGTCATATAAAGCTCTTCATTCAAAATGTGTGCTTTCATGTCAAAAAAAAGTCCCTGTGCCAGCTCAGAACTGACTTACTTCCAGATTCCTGATGAATGATTTGAAGTGGGAAGGGGGATTAAAGGTGAAAGCTGAGATGTAGCTAAGTGCCCAGTACAGGCACCCAAATTAAGCAGGTGACACAGAGGTTCTTGTTTGTCTTTTAAAAATGCATTGCTACCAATAGTAATAATCAAAAAACTCAACCCAACTTCTTTGTGTCATTCAGTGTGAGTTTGCCACACTGGGACTGGAGCAGTACACCAATTCAGAGTATAAATTCAGTTCATTAACCCTTCAGCCTCTATGACTCCCGTTCACTCCCATACAGTTGTTCTTCAATCATAGTAAATTAATCTTCCCTGGAGTAGGAGAAAGCTGCTGCAAGCTAATAATGTTACACCTGGACAGGAGCTTCCAGCGCAGTATAACATGGTTCAATTCAATACTACATCTTCACAACCTCAGCTGTTTTGTCCCTGTTTTCTTGAAAAGCAATTACTTTAAGGAGGGAATGGGTCAGTGGAGTAGTCTGCTTTACCAGATAAAATAGGCAATGCCTATATCTGTGGAGGGAATAAAGATGGTGGCTAGGAAAAGAAATGGATCAGAGAGTCTGGCAGCAGGTGTTCAGCTTTCCTCCAGCCTCATGGAGAGGCCCCATGAGAAGATATGAATGTCTTGGGCTCTGCTATCTCATGGCAGAGCACACTGTCCGTCCCAAGGCAGGCTCAGGGAGCAGCACTGCTGGTGCAGTGATAGGGGATTCTGTTTGGCTCATTAGGTCAGGGTGAACTGCATGAGGGCAACAGGAGTATCTTCAAGGATGGAAGAGAACTGGCATTTTGCAGTGTGCTTTTCAAAAACCAGCTCCATGACTTCACAGCGCAGTAAGGAGGGAGGAAATTACCCTAAAAACTCCATACACTAGGACTTAGTCTGTATTTTCCTTTCCCTTACAGAAGGAAGTCTACTTGATACTAAGAATCTCTTTTAGTAGCTGCAGCTAAAATTATGTCACTCAGCTTGGTCATTCAACAGTTCTTCAAGAGAAGTCATTTATTTTATGCAGCTGATATCTCTCTTTACTTTTCCTCCTTCCCCACCTCAGTTTCTGGGGGAATGCATCACTCTGATATACCATGGTACTCACAAAAAACTTTTGTAAGCAATATTTACATAATTGCCAAGTGACCTATTCATCCCTGATAGACCTAAGTCTTTCTTAATCAAATCTGTAGTCCCTCCATAATGTCATCTTGTTAAGTAGGACAGACTTATCTCGAATTGTCAAGAGCCACTGTGACTAATTAATTATTCTACATTATCAGTCTTTTGAAAAGTACTTCAAAAATCACTGAAGATTCTACTTCAAAACTATATTGTCAACCAAGAAAGCACACAAAATAATTGAAATAAGAAAACTTTTTATTCAGTGCAGAAGATTCATTCAGCCCAAGAAGTGGCATTCAGTACAATACCATCACCTTGAGAAACTTTAAAGGACTTTGGTCACAAAGAATCTTGCTTGGTTTTTGTGGTTTGTCATTTCCTACCTTGTCAAGCATAAATGCACACTTACATAAACTCTCTGAAGAGAGAACAATGTTGTCAAGAACAACTGGTAGAGTTTCTTTCTCTCTGAAAAGAGCTAACCTTTTCTGCATCTTACAAAATCTTTCTCAGATCCATATGGGGTTTTTTTCACCTTCCATTTTCCAGCTTAGGAAACATATCACAATGTCAATGTGCTTTGATCATCAGTACAAAAACCTCTTTGTAATCTCAGTGTTATTAAGAGTAATCAGACTCCTAGTGGGATAAAAATAACCAATGCAACAGTTTTGGGTTTTTTTAAACTAGTGTAATCCACTAACACATGCAAAAAGATGCATTCATTCAACCATAACAAAGAAAGACAACTTGAGCTGTAATAAAATGCCCATTTGTGCCTGTCTCTGTCTCAAGAATTCAGCAAAGACTGTCACAAATTAAGGTTTATGCTTATTATCAAAGATTTCCAACCAGAGAGTATTTTACAAAAGAATCTGTTGAAGAAATTAAACTGTCTCTTAACTGATTTCCACATCAGTCCAGCCAGACCATGTCTTGGCTTGACATGTATGTCCTACTGAACACACTCAGAGCCCCTTAAGATGCTTTTAAAAATGCTTTTAACAAGTGTCAGAATATCTGCATTAACTTTTATATTTCTTAATTACCCATACAATGGATTCTTTGTATCAAATATCTTCTGTTGACTGGGAGGAGCATTGCTATTATGGAGAGTTAAAAATAACTCATCTTCTCTACAAAATACAGCCAGTGGAACTAAGGGAAGAATGTCACAAACATAACTGTTTGCTTGTCATATACAACCCTCTCTTATTCCAATTGTTTTACACTGAGATTATTTTCCTTTGTATTCACAAAAAATCTTACAGAGCATGCATTATCTTCCATACAGGGAGATTCCATATAGTTTTAGTGGAACTTAACTGGAAAAATACTACCTTAAGTATATATTTACAGCTAACTGTAGTATCAAATGGAAAACATTCTGTCTGATTTCCTCCTCTTCTCCTCCCATCACTTTTAAGGTGAGAATTGGCCCTTGTAATTTTTTCCACACCTGCAAAATGCAAAAGCCTGTTTTTAGAACCCCAGGAGATTTTCCTGCTGGAAAATCCCACCATGCTGCTAGGATGTTTCTGCTGCCTGCTGTAGGAAGCATCTGTATGCAGAATAAAACAACACCCCTTTCCGAAGCATATTGGAACTACACAAATCAATGCACTGTGTTAATATGATCAGATTTGTTTCTTATATTCAGTTCACTATTAGCACCTAGAGGAAGATGAATGAGTCCTGTGCTCTCAGGAAGAATAGTGTTTCTTCAAAATACACTGATTGGTTTGTTAAATGTATTTAATTGAAAAGGCATTCCCCTTGCTATATTGCTTAGGTGCATGTGTTTGTCAACCCTTTTTTTGTGCAAACCTTTAGCAACTCAATTTTGTTACAGAGTAGCTTAATTTCTACAATTAAATCTGTTCTGTTTGTCCAGCTGCAAAAGGCGGCTAATAAAGCTCTTACTGTCTAGAGATGAGGTAAGCTACCCTGGGTCTATCTCCCAAATCCTCTGTGAGAAGAGGGGAACTTGTACATAACAGAGATGACTCTTTTCTTTCCCAGGGCTTCGATTATGGACAGAAAACGGTTCCTCTTAGAGCAGAGGATATGGTTCCCCAGTAAATACACACTGAAAAGCAACATATTATGATAGAGACTGATAACAATGGACACCATATATATTGCAACAATAGCAGTATAATAGTGGTCTGGATATACACAGGACTCCCCCTGGACCTCTACAAGTTGACCAAGGAGAGCAGCTATTGAGGGACTGAAAGATGAGTTATGAGTGACAAGCACTTATGGAAGACAATGCCTTAGAGGAGTTGTGAGGGAGCCTGCACTCTCCTGACAGCCTGGAAATTTATCTTACAGCCTGTAATACTGGATTTACTAATGTTTTTTCACAATCTGTGTCAGGATAGGGACAGAGATGCTCATCCCCTGGAGGAGCCACAACACGAGTGAGTCAGGCCTTAATAGCCTTAGTTCTCCTCCTTTGCTCAGGGGAACATCAATTTGCTGCTGGCTGCTACTATCTTCTCAGCTCGGTGCAGATGACCAACAGCTTGCCTGGGAACATAACCCAGATTTCAATAGTGTAACTGTCATGTAGGCAGATACTGTCCTTGTGCACAAAGACCAAAAGACAGGTCCCAGAGGAAGTACAGCCAGGATTGCTTCAGGCTTTTCAATAATGGAGTTCAACAGGGCCCATGACTACTGCCAGCAAACACTAAAAGCCTGTGCATGACCAGTGATGTCCCTCAGGGCATCCACATGCCTCTGAGGGGGATCTCAAGAGAAGCCAGTATGGCTGAGTTAGTGTTGATTAGGGAGCAGAAATCCTTTGAACAACTAGCTGAGCAACTGGCCTTATCCTCCGTAAAGCATCTCCCAGAGTGCATTTAGTTAAGCCCTCAGGATATTTGTAATAAGCCTGGAAGAAGGCTTTTTATCACCTCCAGCTGAGCAGGAGTCATCCCTTCTCCCTAGATAAGCAATGGTCAGAATGACCCAGGCATGATCACTTCTGAGCTGGATTACTCTAATTCCCTCTATCAAAGACTGGATGCACACCGCACCAAACTTTTGTCTCTCAGGCTGTGACCTGAGTAAGTGCAGGCTCAGCTCAGTTTTATCCACTGAACTCCAGTAATTTTCAGAAGATAGATTACAGCTTTGGTCCTTGTACTCCACACAGATAATGTGTGGGCCAAACAATTTGTCAATAGCCAAGATGCCTAAAAAGTCAGTTTTCAACCCACCATCTACTGCGAGACTTCCCTGGAGCAATGCAACTCCATGACAGTCAAAACCAAGAGATGCTCAAGTGAGAGGACCCAGATCTAGAAAAAGGCACTACAAAAAAAATAGTCAAATTAAGACTTCACAGGTTTTAGGATTTTTTTAGAAATTCAGAAAAAAACTTCTCTGCTTTTATGGTGCTGGAGTTATTCTGTAAAAATGAACAGCATCTCCTCCTCAGAGACTGCATAGCCTTTTCCAAAGTTTGTGTGGATTTGTCCACACAATGGCAGACACCTCTGAACTGGGAAAGGGTGCTATTCTGCACTAGTGACATGAGAGAACTCCAGTGGAAATTTTCACAGGTATGAAAGTAGCAGCCTTAAGTGGGGCCAGAGCTCTTCCCCCACATAACCCAGTGCCAGCTGATGGGTGCTGAGGTGTGCCAGGTAAGGGCACTCAGCATCTGACAGGACCTGCCTATGACTAGTCCTGAGCTGTTGGCCCCATGAAATAGATTTGCTGGTTTCTTTGGAAGAAACTCCAGGATCTCCACCAGCTGTACAGTTTACAACGGAGTCAGAAGTTTATGCATAAAAATCATCTACCTTGACTACTGTGCCTGGAGGACATCTTGTTTGCACTGATGAAACAGTGCATTATAAGGGCATCAGGCAAAGTAATACACAAGCTTGTTGAAATAAAGTATCATGAGAAGGTTACAAACTTACTGAAGTATAGTACAGGATAGACAAAAGAGGTTATTCCCTCATTTTATTAAAAAAGAAGGAAGAACCACGCCTGCAGGAATGAAGAGCCATGACTCAAGAAGTAAGAACAGGACACTATACATCAAACTATTGAAAAAAACCAAACTTGATAAAGCTAAAGAATAACTTTGATTGAACTTTGTGCTAATCTTAGCCACTCTCATAGTAAAATATCTGCCCATAGGTTATGTTTGCCCCTTACATAACTCTTCCTGTAGAGAATGAGACAGGCAACAAGTGTACATTGTGTCAAAGAGAGACTGGAGAATGCAAAGCCAAGGACTACAGGTTTAGGTTGTTACATATATGGGAAATACCAGTTTTTAATTTTAAAAGTCGTGCTGAAGGTGTGCAAGCTTTGTAGATTTACCACCTAGCACCCATCTCTGCACAGACATGAAATTAACAAATCTCTCAACTCCATGTGTGAATTGTCTTCATACACGCTGAAGTATACACAGGTTTTCACTGGGTGAAAGAACCCATATTAGTGACTACAAGTGAGGACATCATCTTTAAAGGTGTTGTGGATGGCTTCCAATTAGATAACCTGTATCTCTTCAGGTCCAGAAAGCCAGTTCGGTTTCAAAACAATATCTTGTGCTTCAGATGAAATTAAGAAGTTGAAAAAGCACGTCTTAAGTATCATTCTTGCTAAAGGTATCACTTACATAGACTTAAGGCAACATTTCCAAAAACTTAGTGTTTGCTACCCAAGTATGTTATCTTACATAATTTCTTCTTCTTCTTCCTCTTATTAAATTCTCTGAGTACTTTCTCCTGTTCCCTTTAAAATTCCCATTTATGTAAGTAACCTATGGTCTTTTCTGGTTTCCCTCTTCTTTCTCTCTTGCTATTTCAATTGTTTTAGACGTCTGTCCTGTGAACGTTCTTTGCACATTTCAGAAGCAAGATAAAAACCCTGCAGCAAGTCAACAGCAGATACTAGTAAATGGAGATACTTATTCCACACCATGACACACCCCAGGTGAGCAGCAAAGCCTTTTCCTGGACCCAGGCTCCTACTTGGTCTATGTGAAGGATTTCAGGGGCTTGAAGTAAGGGGTGCAATGCCATATGTCATGAAGACTGGAACCGTGTTGATCTGGGGGAAAGAGGTCAGAGAAGATGGTGGTTATGAGACGTTTTAAGTTAAAGGGTACTATAAGAATACAACTGTGTTGTTGGGGTTCAACAAGAATCATGAAATGTACTGAATCTACTGTTTCCTCCACCACATGCTTTGGAGTTCAGTATAAATATTTTTAATCCTTCAATTTAATTAAAGAGGAAGTAGACTTTAAGGTACATCTCCTCCTGTGCAGTCAGAAACACCCAACAAAAAATAGCAATTTGACAAGTTGTCTGCCTAACAAATTAATTTAGCTAAACAAGAAGCAAAGCAGAGTTTGCTAGATGTAGCTGAGTTGTACTCCCTACACAAGGACATTCAAATCTCAGATATGTTGTTATCCAATTCTCAAAGGAAATTAAGAATATTTAGAGCTAACTAGTGCTATTGCTAGCAAGCAACTCAACAGGCTACAGCTTGAAGAGAAGGCACAGCCCAGTTCCCTGAACAGCTGAAGTTCAAGTTGCTGGCTCACAGGAGAGTGTGAACTACTGGGTGTGCCATGCTTTCTTTTCTAACTATACTATCTTAAACTATCTGTCACAGATAAACTAGCACAAAACTGTAACAGCACCTTCATTCAGCTGCGGGGAGACACCCTTCCCTAAGTGGTAAGCACCACTGCTCTGCCTTTCCAGAAGTAAAAAGCTAAGTAATAGAAGAGGCTGTTCCTAGACTTCTGTTTATTTTGACACTCTCTGTCTATATTCCTTCCTGTTACTGAAATCAGAAAGGTTCTTTGCTAAGCAGAATCAAATCCCTCTACACAGGCTACAATTTTTCTCAGCAAAGCAGTTGACTACCATTGTTACTACTCTTAAGCACGCAAACCTCACCAGCCAGCTGTAGTTTAAATCCAAAGAGAACTCGAGTGGCTAGAGAGGTCTCAGCAATGTTATAAACTAGTGGGCTTAGAATCCTGGCTGCTTAAAGCATTGGAAACAATACTTCTGTTTGCAGCAGTGCAGGAAGGAAAATTAAGTCTAAAGATAGAAATTCTCTGAGTAGCTTCTCCTATTGATATGGGCCTTGAAGCCTGTCTGACTCACATCCAGAAAAACTGCTGTTTCCAAAATTCTTTGAATCCCTAAGGTCTGTAGCTAGAAAGTTGAACACAAAGTCCATAAAAGTGCAAGACTCTCATAAGTTTCATCAGTCACTCTTCACAGTATTCTCAGCAGCTTTTTGGATATCCACTGAAGATAGGTATCAGGAAAAGCTGTATAGTGTGGGCACTGAGCCATGCCCGGACTGATTGGAAGTTCCAGTACATGAGGTAAACACAGACAGTATGACTTGATCAGCACTAATTTGTACCATATGTTTTGGGAATACCCATAAGTCCATTTGTTCCAGAGATGTGCTTAATTAATTACTGAATTAATTTTTCCTATCAGTTAGAATTACATTACATGCTCTGTAATGTAAACCTTACAAAATGGGAACCGAGTAACTACATTTTGGCTCACACTACCACTAATCATTGTCTGTGATGGCTTTAATGGACTGGCCTATCACAAAATAGATTCTGTATCACTTCAAAAGTGCCCCAGATGAAGACTTGAAGATACAAGGTGTCTTTTCAAAGTATTTCAATAAACTTAATAGCTGTTTTACTCTCCTCTCAAATACACTAATCTGTTAATCTGTAGCTCAGCTGTTGGTACACTTAAGCAGAAAAGACACAGATGCAGCTCTGATTTCCTTGGCATACCCAGGAAAAGAGGAGAAGCAGGATAAATGCTCTCCTTTTTTACTCCTCCACATAGTACGCTGGTGGAGTTATCCTTAGCTCTTGGCAAAGGTTAGAGAAGCTCTAATGTTTTTCACTTTCAGTAGCATCATCTGCCAGCTCTGTATTACTCAGGTGCATTCATGTTCAATGGTCTCCTGTCCTGATAATGCTACGTCATGGCCTTTGGCTTCAGGCCTGTTCAGTTTCTGTCTTGGCATTGTCCTTTTCCACCACACATTTTAAATAATCTTCTCAAAAGTTAATAACTTGTAGCTCCTAAAGCTGAAGGCTTGCTCATCATCATCTGAGAAGATGAAAATTTTATAGTCAAAAGAGAAAGGTATTTTTATAATCACTTCCTGGCCAATTCCATATAACCAGGACTAGAACTGAGAAATGTGCGATGGCTTTAGTTAATTAAGTACAGTGCATGACACAGACTCTGTAATCTATATTTCAAAGATTTGGTGAAGATTATTATAAAGCCTAAAATGTTTGTTTTACACCGGTTTTAGACTCTGTTATTAGCTCTCTGTTTTTCTTTGAGAGCTGTTTGAACAGTGTCCTCACAGCTCATTAGCAGCTGTTAAGCATGAGAGCAGTGGTTCCTCTCCTGATTTTGGAGTCTCCTCTCATCTCAGGCCAAGGAAGTCCAGGATCTGGTCTGAGAATCTAGAAGTGAATAGTTTGGAGTTGCTTGAAGACAGTATTATTTTATAGCGTACCCCCTCAGAAACACACAGGCTGTATCTTACATCACACTTTTCTACAGTGCTGACAGTGATATGTGTCATTAGCATCGTTGCCTTACAGGCTTACACTTGGCTACTGCTTTTCATTTCCAGTGCCTATCCAGGTACCCCTCCTATAAAACACAGAGGTAGTCTTTGATTTTTGTTCTGCTACCACTTGCATCCTTAATAAGTGATCCTCAAAACAGCAATTTGAAACAGCAATTTGAGATAAAGTCTGCAGCACATCGCATGTAACATCTGTCTCAGAATCCTCATGAAAATAGCCATAAATAGTTGATCTGCGTGATAGTTTTGTTTGCTAGTGATGATGACAATGATGATGATGATGATGATGATGATGATCACGGTGGCAGTAGTAATAATAACTATGACAGTTGATGTGAGATAGGTAAGATTTGAGCCAAGAGAAAGGGACTTGTTGAAAAATTTGCCTTGGAAAAAGAGATGAAGGTAACTCCTCTCCCTTTCTTTTTAGCTGAGACTGGCAATATTAGACACAGTGTTAGACACTTCTTGTAATGATTAATATCTTGAGACTATTGGTTAAATAACAGGTTTTCAGTCTTGACTTATGCTTCCCATTGAGACATTAGTATCTACTAAAGCACATTAGCATCATTTGACAAATTTTATAACCTCTCATACACTGGTTTCTGGAATTGCATGAAACAATACCCACAGCAGTTGATGAATGAAGCATGTACTCACTTGTGCCCTCAAGAGCTCTTCTATAAGAAACCTGTAGAAAACACCTTCAAGAGTACACATATAGTTATATAATTAGTCTAATCTGGTGGTCCCAAGATGTTGTGTTCTCTAAGGGTTGTCTGTAAAGGGTCTTTAATATCTTGGTTCATGGATGTTTCAACCAGAATATAGCCTGCTTGGCATGTCCTGGTCAGTTCCAGCAGGCACTTCACAATTCATTCAAAACAGCCCAATGGGCAATGAGTTTAGTACAAAGCAAATTTATTGTGAGAGACATCTTGTTTTCTAGCTCTTAATCCTCTCCATATACAAAATAGAGGATTTTAGTATTTATAAGAATACATAATAAATAAAAATATAACAAAAATAAAAATGATCCCCATATAAGTAAATATACTAAGGTACCTAGAAACAGTACTCTGAAGCTTATTGCCACAATTAATTACAGTGAAGGATGTAATTCCTCTTCTTTCTTTTTACTATCACCATGCAGTCTGCTCATCCATCTGCAAAAGCCAGTACACCAAAATTTTTGAAGTCCAGCATTACATGGTACCCAAAACTCTTTACCAGGGCATACTGACTGACGAAAGCAAATAGTGGAGCTCCTTCATGTCTGGAAAGGGTGTCTGTACAATCCTGTTTTATGCAGTAGAATCAGCTAGAAATGGAAGATACAGTCAGAGCAAGAATTTAAAGAGCTTGATGTTAAGAAAAAGAAAAGCCAATATGCAGAGAATGAACATGGAGAAGGACACTTGGGAAGTGCTATCAGAAAACACACAAATCACTGGCAACTCAATCAATGGAGAAGGTGTTGGAAATAGAGAAGGAGCAGAGAGCAACAGCATGCCCTAATAATGTTAGACCATTTATGTACCTTACTGACTGATTTACTTTTGGTTGGTCTTCTTTTTCCATGCAGAACAAGGATGAAAGAGACTGTAAATATGGGCTTACAGTACTGACAGACACTTCTTTTTTTCCTCACCATCCCAACCAGTGGTGGGTCTACAACTGGTATAAACAAAGCAATGTGGAATGCTCACTTACGTTGCATAACATTTATCCCACTAAAAAAAGAAAAGCTTCATTTTCACAACACAGCTAGGGTAGCTGCTAATGCCAGCACAAAAGAGGCAGCAGGAATGTATGGTCTGGTAGCTGAGACTATTGTGAACTTACACACTGACTACGGACAGGGCCATTGTACTGTCACTCCAGGAATACTCTGTAAACAGAGAAATGCATGACTGGCTCTTGAGAAGTCATGGTTTATCATTTGCCAAACACTGCTTTGTTCTGACGTAATATTCCTCCTTGCTACTCCAAGAACACATCAAAGTGGTGTAAATCATACGAAATGCAGATGGGGTACATATCTGTGTAAATCACTGCTGGTTACATAAATCTCTTCACCAGTGTGACACAACCTGGAGGAAATTACAGCTTCTGAGCATTTTATGGGGAGGGTACGCTGCTCAGTTCTTTTCAACTGAATGAATAAGAAAATACAAGTGTTTGAACAAGACATGTCAGAAGTTTCCTATAAAAGTATTTTTTACTCAGTAGATATTCTACAAAAAGGTGATTTTAAATCTCCTGCTGTGTCAATGTCAGAGGTTAGTTATTAAATAAATCATATTGTCAGTACAGAGACATGCAAAAAACTAAGTTTATGCCATTTAAACGCTGTGACAAAGATCATTAATTTGGTAGATGCAAAAGTGGACTCTTTCAGGTGCTCTTTAACTTATTTCCACTAAGAGTTTCCAAAAGTATCAGTAAACTTTGACAAGGCTTAGGATGGAGAAATGATGAGCCTCACTTCATTCAGCATTCTGGTTAACCACAGATTTTGGACATGGAAACCATAAGCAATGGAAGCTGGTTTATAATTTAACTAAAGTATATAGATGTGTATATATATGTGTGTGCATCAATACATACACACACATATATGCCTATATATACATATAGGGATAGAGAAATTATTCCAGTGCTCCAATCTGTGATCATTACAGTAAAATTATTCTCTTAGGCTAAGACCAGAAATGACACAGGAAGAGTAAGAACCTGCATTATGTCCTGTTGCTAAAATACCTTTAACAAACATGAAAATAGCTGATGAAGGTGTCATGTGCCATCTGTTCATACCACATAATAAAGCAGACAGATAAGATGGCACATTTCCCTAATTTTTGTCACTTCTATGTGACAAAATTTATTTGAATCATCACAGCTGAAGTGACTAAATAACTTTGGAGATCGGTCTCAGCATTCGTAATGGAGGATAAGCAGAAAAAATCCCATAGCTTCCTGAGCAGCCCTCCAGTCTGACAGTCATGTAGGAAGGCATATCATTCACAAGCTGTACTTACACACAGACTAACCCTAGGCAAAATCACAAAAAGCTCCATTTGTGGATAAGCTCTCAAATTGAAGGCCTTTGCTTAGTGTTCAGGCTTTGGAGGTCTGGATTAAAGTGTGGGCTGTGTGCCATACTTAGCATTCTATTTCAGAAACTGGTCTCCTTGAATCTCAGCATGTCAAGGCAGTATGATACACCTGGATATGGAGATGGTTACAGGCTGTGGCAGAAAGCATCTGTTGGGCCATGCTTTAAGGCAGAGCTTTCTGTCCTTTTACATTGACAGCCTCAGGGGAAACAACTGCTAGCAACTGTTTCCAGTACTGTGTGAACTTCCAGTGCAAATAAAAATTGGGGGGAAAAGAAAATAAACTTTTGAAACTGCATCTTAGACTTCAGTTTTTCATTTAAAATATATATACATTAAAAAATATTTTAATCAGATCTAGAACTTGTCCATTTTTAATCAGTATTTATTAAGAAATGTCACACTGACTAAAAATCTGACAGAGTATCTCTTGATCTGACTTCATAAAAAGTAGCTCTGGTAGTATGAATGTGCATGATTATTTTGGATATTTTTTGCTAAAACAGTGATTTAGATCTGTTGTGTTGCTTGCATCCTAGCTTGTGAAAGATAGCTTACAAGATCAAATCTTTGATACATAGAAACAAACCAGCTGTCTCCTTCTTGTCTTTTCTATTAAGAGTTTTTAAAAAATTATTTTTGGCAACAGAAATAATGTTATTGCTGAAAGGAAAATTACTCTTGTAATAAAAACAACATCTCACCCATTCCACCTATAAAATTTTTCATTCTTACAATAAATTCTTCTTAGGGAGCTAATTAGAAAGCCCTTTAATTGATGAGCATTCTGACCATTAGGGCATTTTCAATTTCTCATAGCATCCCAGTTGACACTGTTACAGAAAGGCATAACTGAAAAGAGACTAATTGGAACAATTAATTGAAACAACATACAGTTAATTTCAATTACAAGAATCATCCTGAATGCTCCCTTGTCCCTTGTTGTGTGACCTGCTGCACTGGGGTGAGGTTCCTACAGATTCCTCAGGAAAAGCTGTGTGAAGTTCCCATCTGCTGTTGATTATTCCTGTATTTACTATTTGTATTATCATAACACGCATCAACTCTATTGCTGCACACAGTTCCCAGTGTAGTGTGTTCTATAAAACAGAACAGGAAGATTCATGGCTGTAGACAGGAGCATGGCTTTGCATGCTTGAATTACGCATTCAGTCAGGAAAAAAGTAAAGCCACTTGCTTGAATGCTTTGGTTTTTAAATGTTCCCCTCACAAATTTCCTCAAGAAATGTCAACAAATGCTTCTAAGCAAGACGTTTGTTTCCAGCTAAATATCCAGCTCTGATACTTAATAAGCTCTGGGGAAATGTTCCAAAATGTGCCTTTTACAAGCAAAGGTTTCACGGTCCAATTTGGAGGCTCACAAACATTGAGCAACAAAGTCTTACCACCTGTTCATCCTAAAGCAGGAGGCTTCTTGCTGTCATTTTAACAAGAAACAACTGTGTATCACTGTCTGTGGCACCCTGCAAAAGGGTGTGTACTCATAACCTGTTGGCTGATCTTAAAGTGATCACACTTCCTTTCTTCACCAGTTTCTACTAGCCATAGTGATTAATAAAGTTATGATTCTGTCAAACGCATGCCAAGGCTTCCACTAATTTCTGCGGGTTAGGATTTCCTGCTGCATTGTGTAGTGGATGCAGTAGCTTTTGTATAGGGTGCACAAACACCACATTCACCTGCAGAAATTCTCCAGGTTGTAGCTTGAAACAGCACATGACTCTTTCATCTTTGTAGAGCTGGTTTTGACCCCAAGACTTTAGCAGTGCTACAGCTTCTTATGGGAAAATCTGTTTGATTTTTATACTAGCATTCATTTCCTATGCCATGACTCCTAAGTCTGCTACAGGGATCTTATATAAACAGCCTATTCAGCAAGCTGTGCTGAGTTGGGGACATGACTAATTATAATTTTATATGGTTGAGAGAATCAGGACTGTACTGTCAAAGAAAGGGCTGTCTAGAGAGTTACATTTATTCATAACATTCACCAATATTTTACCTCACTTTCTCACGTATTTTCCTCCCTGAAACAAACTAGAGAAATTATTCTTACTCACATCAAATTAATTTTTCCTTCTGTATAATTCCCCATGCCCTTCTCATGGTCTTTCACAGTTCCCTATGGGAAATACTATCATTTCATGGTTCCCTTTGCAGGAAATACCATCTGAAGCTGTGTTTCACACTGACATAATCTCTTCTGCTAGTAGCAGAGTAAGCAACCATTCTGATTATCAGCTGTATTAACAGCTCCTTGGCCTTTGAATCACTGTGAAGACATGATCTATGGAAAGCCTGAATAATGATACTGTCTTAAATGTATGTCAAATCCTTAATCTTTTATTTTGCAAACCAGAGATCACTCTCCATTGAAAAAGTAGCATTTCTTCATAAATGCAGGCTATGTAAATGGACTTTACATTGAAATAAAAAATTAAAATAAAAAATAGTCATTACATGACTTTTTGAGTGAACAAAAGTAACCCTAATGCCTGAAAATCAGGCACATGGTCTTGTATAATGAAGTGTGCCAAATGTTTACTGAGACTGGTCATGTTGGTCTGATCTTAAAGTACAGTCTTAGGTAAGAAAATGAAGGTGCACTGACCACAGCTGGCTGTCAGACATCCACCCAATTGCTCTCTGTCTCCCTCTTCAGCAGGAGAGAGGACAAAAGGAAGATGAAAAAGCACCTGGGTTGAGATAAAGTCAGTTTAGTAAGCAAAGCAAAATCTGCACCTGGAAGCAAAGCAAGAAAAGGAATTTACTCACTACTTCCCATCACCAGGCACACGTCTAGTGCAGGGCCTTGGCACCAGTAATGATTGCTTGGGATGACAAATGCCATAACTGGGAGTGTCCCTGCATCCTCTTCTTTTCCCTCAATTTTTATTGCTAACCATAATGCCATATGCCATACAACAGAACCATAATGCCATACAATAGAACACCCCTGCGATCAGTTTGCATCTACTGTCCCACTTGGTCCCCTCCCAACCTCTTGTCCATTCCCAGCCCACTGGCCTCAGGAGGTGGAGGGTGGTTAGGAGGGAAGGCCTTGACACTGCAAGACAAAACACATGGATAGTGTTCCTAGAACAACAGAAATTATATAACTGGCATGAGAACATGTCCTAGATCCTCTGCGGGCAAAGGGAAAACCTACATTGCAGTGAACTCTACAAAATTCCACCTGTCAGAGCTTAGTAAAATTTAAAATTACAGGGAATTGAAAAATGGGATACAGGAGATTTCAGAGTTTAATTAAGCTAAGCCATCAAATACAGGCTACACGCTGCCAAGCAGGTAGCACACTGCATCTTCAAACACAAAGGAGAGCTTCTATTGCCTTGTTTCCATCATTACTTTTCCACGTTTTTCCCCAGTCTATCACATTTCTATCATTAGAGAAACCAACTGGAATGTCTAGTGCAACTGGCCTATGAATGAGCTTTGCTAAAACATCCACACTTTTGAGCCATTAAAAATGACTAGGAAACTGACTGCAACACAGGAAACACATTGTGACTGAAAAATCTGAATGAGAGAATAATTCATATTTCCATGTTCAGGAATGCTTTCAAGGGTTGATGAGAGGGTCAATGTTCTGTGAGCCTCTTGACTCCTCTGTTGAAAACAGCCTAAGGCTCAGGATCTGGGTGGGAGATTTCACAAATTGCTAAAAACCTGCCAGTGGCATCGGGTATGACTGAGATAGTCTCCACATATTTGTCATGTGTTTATGTTCATATCTAGATACAACAGCACTCAAGATAGGTTGCTTTACATTTATTTTTCTCCTACCAATGTGTTTCATGTCAGCATGTCTCTGCTATTCAGTAGAGATAAAAGAAAATTGAAAACTTCCAATTGTTCACACAAGAAGCAAGAAAAGTACAATAAAATCTCATTTAATGACATAAGCAGATGGATCACTCATAGAAGGAATTTGCTCTGTAATGTAGTCCTGTTGCACAGTTGGTTAGATGCAGACAAAAACAGCTGTCTTTTAAAACTATAATCACTGTTATAACTGATGACGATGATGCATGGAATCAATAATCTCATTTGCAATGCCAAGCCATATGATCTGACACTTCCAAGGTAGTATTTAATATTGCTCTTGTCTTTATGTTTACAATACTATAACCCAGGCAATATTTCAGAAACACAGATTTTTCTTTTGAGGCCTTTCAGCAATCTGAAATTTTAGGCATATATTACTTCAATTATAAATAGCCTTTTTCAACTAAGGTACCACAGCAGTTACATCTATATGTGATCACCAGTACTGTGTAAATTTTAAAAATTCTATAGAAGCTAGAGTATTTTCAGTTTTTAGAACAGGATTTCATGACTTCCAATAGTCTTAACCAAAATGGAACGTTTTTAGATAGTGGCAAATACAGCGTTATACCAGCCCTTAATCCATTTTAGTTTGCTTGCAGGCTCCATGTACAAGAAACAGAATCCGTGCTTCTGGTTGCAACACAAAATATTTATGGATGATTCATTGATCCATATGTAATGACAAAAAGTCACCTAAGTGAGCAGTAAAACCAGACTCTGTACAAAATTGGACGTGAAATTTTGCTTTGTAGAAGATGTCTCTGGCAGAGTCTCTGACACATGAAAAATGATGAAAACCTGGTTCACTGTCAGACAGACATTACTTGGCTTTAGTGTGTGTGTCAACATCTGGCTCTTTGTTTATTCAGTAACTTGGTTATTGTGGTCAGCTACTAATCCCATTCCTCCTCTGCTGATGCAGGTGTAGGCACGAGTCCTCCATCTCTCCTTGGCACTCCTGCACTGCACTGGCAACATAAAGAACCTTGATAATTCAAAAGTTGTAAACATAACTTGACAGAACTCAAGTCCATCTCTTGCCACCTTCATTATGCCACAGTGATATAAGACAACTTTCATGTCAGTGAGGTTGGTTACTATGCAAGTTACTTCTATGCTTGTGGGTAAGACATAAATAAGAAGAGCTGAAAGAAGTTATCCCCAGAGACAAGACAATATCCAGAACACAAGGCTAATCATACCTTTTTGTTGAAACACGTTATAAATGCGAACACTAATAGAGCAAGAGTTGCTGCAGGAACTCAAATCTATGTGGAAAAAGAACAGTACAAAACCTGATGAAGAATCTGGGGCATGGTGCAGGCACTTCCATGCATAACATTTCATTATTTTTTTGAGTTTCTATGCAGACCTATGACCCACTTCGGTTCCCACTGAAATCCATGGCAGATTTAATAGGTGCTCTATTTTTTCATTTTAATAGGCACTCTATTTATAGAAAAATGTGTAACTTAAAACTATGTGAATTGTAGTCTTGCTTCACCTCTGTTCCTCAAGGGATACTCCTTACTGAAGAACTAAATACTCTTCCACAGCATAACTATAACAGTAACTATACAGAGTGCCTAAAATGCCTGTCATAGTATGTTCAGCACTTACACTGAAGAATAGACTTTATTTCCCAGCTACTGATACCATTATCATAGTTTGTCATTAAGGCTGTGCCTGCTTTTGACAGACCATCCATCAAGATAAAATCAAATTATTTATACTTCCTCATCATCAGCTTCCACTAATCGGTATTTGTCAAATCCTAAGACTATCAGAAAAGGCAATGAGGAAGCATGAAAGCTGCAAAATGTGAAGCTGCTTTCCATTAGTTAGTCTTCTACTCTCTTCTGCAACAACGTGTCTTAAAAGTTAATTTTCTGATACATTCCACTTTTTCAATTTTTAAAGATGATCTGGAAAAAACCAAACCTTTCCTACTACTACATCTGGGAAATATCTAAGTCATTTCCCTAGTAAAGCTTTCACTCTCAATACCACGTTACTCAGAGTTCAATTCCTATGATAGGCCTAATACAGCTTTCTTGATTTCAGAAAAAGTAACATCAGGCAAAAAAACTCCAACACATCTGTTTCATAAAACTAAGTATTTATACAAGAAAAAAAAACCAAAAACAAAAACAACCAAACCAGAACAAAAAACCACCAGACAGATATTGTCAGGATGAATTGTAGTGGCACTTTAGCTTAGATTCCAGTTATTCCTATTTCTTGCAAATCAGTGCCTAGATCTGGAACTAGACTGGAACTCAGAAGCAGTGTCCACAACAGCTGAGTATGATGTGCCTCAGGAGGGGTGTAATTTGATGTTGATCCATACAGGTATACTCAGAGTGGTAGCAGTATGCAGGGATAGCTGTAGAATCAGCACAGTGAAAAGCAGTGCTGCCCTAGAATGAGTGGTTTCACCCTCTTCTCCCTGCCCACAGCCACTTTCCCTGTCGTGCCTGTGCCATCGCTCATGTGGCCACTCAGAGGGTTGGAGCTTGGAAGCTGCTCAGCTGAATGCCAGCAACAGGGAAATGACTGGGGTTTAGCCAGGTGGTCCACCAGCCCGGTTCCCCATGCGGCTGCACAAAACTCATGTTTGCAGTGGGAAGCATGGGGAGGAGTGGTTGGGCACAGTGGCAGGCACAGTGTCACCTCTTCTGGGGCAGCCTGCACTGCAGCTGGCTACGCAGCCAGCGAGTTGCAAGTGGGTAAAGCTGCAGGTCCTGCAGGTCAGGTGTGCTTGCAAGCCCTATGCAGGACACGGCTGGCATGGCAGTACGTGTTAGCCTGCCTTTAAGTAAAAGTCTTTAACCCTTCTTTCCATGGCCTTTAAAAGTATATGAATGACCCAGTCCACAAGTAATATACAAGCTTGCTTAATTAAAGTAGTTTTGTTCCAAAGAGCTCCAGCATTCTGTTCATTTTTCTTAACCTCTGTGTTACTGCTTATCCTCATAAGCTCCTATGGGATGTGGATAAATGAGCTACAAAAAGTACACAGGAGCTCCCTTTGCCTGCACACCAATCTAATGGGCCTCTAGCCAGCGCCAAACTGAAAACCCTTGTGACCTTGCTAGGCTGACACTGCACCCAAGCTAATAAGCTATATGCAGAGGCTGAGTGATCTGGGCTGGGCTTCACAAACATGCTTTTGAACTGGGGCTGGCTGGTGTCCAGGAAGTTGAGCACACATGCAGAGGTCATTCATGCATGAGCTCAGCCATCCACAGAGACATATTCATGGTGACATCAGACTGCAGGCTACAGTTTCTTTCCAGAAGATCTTAGTATCTGCAAAACTTCTATTCTAGATTTCAACATATATGCAGTCTATTTCACCTAAACTTCCCTTCTGAGACAATGGAAACCTTCTGCATCATACAAGCTATCCACTCATCTTCTGGCATTGTTTACACCCAATAAATCATAGGATCAACTTGGCCTTTCCTTGCTGCAGGGACCACCCATTTCCATGTGGTTTGAGGAATATTCCTGTAATTACCATTGTTTTGCAAGGCATACAAGGCACCATGATGTCTCTTCCAGTTTGTAACTGCTATGTCTCACAAAGCTAAAGTTTGGCCATATTTTTTACTCAAGAAGCCATTCATTATGAAAGTCCTGTTCACTAAGTTTTTTTTTTTTAAGACATCAATAAACCTATACAAATTATGATCATGTAATACAGTTAACAAGTGTTTTAGTTCACATTACTTCAATCACAGTTCAAAATAAATAAAGGCTAACATATTTTCTAACTTGACCATCATTGGTTTTACTCAGTTCTTACTGCACACTGCAGCTGGACTGTCGCAATTATTTACCACACCACCATTGACACGAAGGTAAATATTTTTACTACTTGCATTAATTTATTAATACTACTGGAACTTAACTCAGCTCTTTCACTCCCTGGCCCCCCCCTTCTTTTTCTCTCCTGTCTAAGGCCTATTGACAAAGATCCCTAAAGCTCAA
The DNA here is from genome assembly GCA_013397795.1 of Orthonyx spaldingii. Lineage (NCBI taxonomy): Eukaryota > Metazoa > Chordata > Aves > Passeriformes > Orthonychidae > Orthonyx > Orthonyx spaldingii. The sequence continues at coordinate 302,764 of VZTJ01006240.1, read as the reverse complement.
TATATCTGAAAACATGCAAGGTTATGCAAACAGAACACAAAAGAAGTATAGAAAAGGAAACTGAAAAGCAAGACTATTCTCTGTCTATGCATAAGAATAATAGGCTATACAAAGTATAGAGCAGAAAATGGCAGATGTAATTAAATGTTAGACAGTACTTTCAGCAGGAACAAGTAATCTAAATGTCAGAACAGGAATGGGAGAGAGAAATAGGCCTACCATTGTGCAAGTCAGGCAGAAATCAAAATGTGGTATTTCAAGTGGAGAATAGGCACACCATGTATGTTAGGCAGCTATTCTGACAACTTAGGCGTGTCTGGCAAATATCTGCATGCTAGAGGAATGTTGAAATTTCCTTTGAGAAGTAAGCCTGTACAACATGTAATATCTCAAAAAGAAATTCAGAGATTTTTTTCTGACTAAGTTATTATATAATTCTGTGCTTTTACAGTGTAACATCTATCTAATGTTAAGAAAGGCCAGTAAGGACTTATTTAATTTCATACGTACTTGGTCACAAGCAGTTGCTTCATTTTTTTAGAAATTGTCTGTATGATTTGCCATTATGTATCTTGCAGCCTTCTCAGTATTCATAAAACCTTATTTAACTGGGAATTAGGAAGAGTGTTTCACATGCTTAACACTGTGAAAACAGACTTCTGTTAAAAAAGGTACCCTCATTTATGTGTTATTAAACAGCTGGGAGAACTCTATTGGAACAAAAAAATATGTATTTAAGCATACCAACTAGCACAATGAAAGCAGGAACTTTCAAATTATTTAGTTAAGCTACTGTAGTTAATGGCTGAATACAGTTTGCCTGTGTGAAGGAAACTGATCAGTTACCCAAAATCCAATAGCAAAAAATAAACAATCAATATTTTTCTCCTCTGGGAATGGGAGTAAGTACCAGCTGCCACGCTGTATACATAACTGAGATCTGGCTCAAGGACTAGTATTCAGATTTACATAAGAATGAGCAAGGAGTGTTTTTTAACTGCCTACGTGACCCAGGAACACAAGTGCTTATAGTGAGAGTTAAAACAAGCAAGCTAAACTCAAGACTTTAAACTCCCCTTAGGTATCTTTACCCTGATTCACTTAAATATGCCTCTAGGAGATGTCTTCAACAAGAACAGAAGGAAATCTGAACACAGTGAAGAACCCATTGTATAAATTGAGTGATTTCCATCACCTCCGAGGCGGGCAAGAGCTGGCCTTACATGTAAACAGAAGCATTCTTGCAAGATTTGCAGTTTAGCTGCATTTGATAGTAAGAAATTCCTGCAAATGTAACTTTGTTACACATTACACCAGGGCAGCATACTGTATTAGATAAAAATAGCTTGTGGCCATGTTTTGAATATGCAGTGCAGAAAATCTAGTCCATATGGGAACATGCACCAGCTCTTTACAGGGCTCTAGCTGTGCCACTCAAGAGAGAAAGGATCTTAACTGCTGCTACCCAAACCTTTTGCTGTCACAGAGGTCCTGCCATGACGTTGGGAAGGTTATTGAATCTCTTGTGCTTTGGACTCCCTCAGCCTGTGAAGCTAAGGTAACAGAGCATCCCAGCTCCCATCCCTGCTCTGATGGGAAATACGTTAGAGACTACGAGCTTCTGAGCTTCTGAGCTTCTGAGCTTCTGATATAGGCCATGCCTGATCACTGCAGTTACAATATTATCCTTTATCTAGGCCATTATGAGTAAATTCAGGCTGCTTTGTGCCCTCAGTGTTTCGAGACACAATTTCGGTTCCAAATAAGGAATTATTCATTAATTAACAAAGTCTTTTCAACATCATATGTTTTTCAAACTTTTAAACATTTAAATAACAAAACAAATAAACCAAACAAAACTAAATAAAACAAAGCCTGTCTAAGGTGACAAATATTAATTCAACTGGAATATTTTACCAGTTAGAAATGGCAAAGTAAATAACACTGAAACATAAATACCTGAAACAGAAATGCTCTGATCGTCTGTCAGAGATTAGTGTTTCTGTTCCCTAAAAATGCATTCAGCTATCTTACTGTAGTGGATGTTAATATGTAGGTCTTTCTTTAAACTCAAATTAGATTACAATGTTAGTAGGTCATAATGGAGGTATTGTTCTTATAACATGTGCTCTCCTGTGCAATTCTGCTGCTGATAACTATTCAAATCAAGGAGTTTAGGTGGGAGTAGAATGTTATACCTTTTATGTCAAGCCATCTAACAAACGTGAGTGTAAAGAAACAATGTATTTTACCTCAGCAAGTGCTCGAGTGTTTACTCCTGACATTAACAACCTCAGGCATCTTTCTGGTGAGGTAAACTATAAAAACTCACCCAGTCTGACCTTTAAAATCAGAAGTGTGAGATTCACCTCTAGAAATGAGAACAGGGGAGAAGTGAATTTGGCTATGAATGTTGTTTTACCACATTGTCCCTGCAAGCACAGCTTTGAGATGTTCATGTTTCAACGACAGAAAACTTGCCTTTCTGCATGAACATGTTCGAGCAACTGAATGGAAAAGGTGGGACTGAGAGGGATGCAAGATGTTTATGTACTGTGCCAGCTCTCTGCCCTGTGGCCTGGTGCAATAAGGAATTGCAGTACAGAACTCTATCTGCTACCACATGAATCAACCACTTCAAAATAATTGCCTAGAGCTTGCAGGGGCCACTAATACAGGGCTAGATGTCACCTGACTTCGTTCCTGCTTTGCAATCTGCAAGTGCAAAAGTACGATGTCATGGAAAACTTTACCTTGGAAACAGCAGAGGGCTGGGTCAGGAGCCCGGGAGAGGTCTGGCTCGTTCCCCTTCACCAGAGTCGGAAACTGAAGGGGAACAAGCTGCACACGGCAAAGGGAGCAAGCTGCTGGCTGCCATCCTGCTCTCTGCTTCCTGCCCTCTGGCTAGCAGAGGGTAGATTTCATCACCCATCTGCGTCATGACTGCTATGAATAAGGAGCCCAGTTGGCAGTGTGTACACTGAGCATTTTATTCACAGGACTCAGATCCTTTTGACTTCTGGTGTGAGCTTTTGCCAAGTCACATTCAGATCAACTCATCAGGTGAATCAGTGCATAATCCTAGGACTGCTCCTGCCTCACACAACAGCTGTAACGGTGAAGTTTTCACCTCCGCTAAAGTGCCCTTGAAAATTTCTTCATACATTAGACAAGCATGCAGTAAGCATCTGTCTTGTTTAACCAGGAATAAAACGATGACATTTAAATTTGCAAAGATACTCTCACAGCCTCTCAATCTTGTCCATAACACAAAACATAACACAAATGTGGCATTCTTAGCACAGTTAACTTCCTCTCTGTAAGGTTTAGTGCATCTTAAATATCGGGGGGAAAACTGCAGATAACAAGCTAAAGAGCCAAATACGTCCTGCTGTTGCATAAAAAGGTCTGGAGCCTCCATTGTTGGAAGGCTTTAAAAACATGTTAAGACATGCTTTTTCCTATGTCGAGAGCAACCTAGGAATATCAGCCTTCTCTAGAGACACGAGTTGGATCAGGTAACTTCAGAGGAGCAGTTCTAGCCCTGTTTTTCTGTAAGTCTGTCTTGCACTACTTACCTCCAGCTGCACTTAGCCAGATGTAAGTTTACAAAAGCTAATACTAACATCAGGCTTTGCACACTCCCAAGTCTGATAATAGTCTCACTGGAAGTCTTAAAAAAGTCAGTGAAGATGTTATTATTTTATTTATTGTGTGCTATGGATTAATTATTAATAATAATTAATAATGCTGAAAACAGCTATAAAATAATAATATATAAGAGTTAATTCTGTTACAGTGGTAAGACAATTCTCTGACGATTTACATCACTATGCGTTAGGTTTCTAAGGAGCAGCTACACTTTACCTTTACAAATCTTTCTTTTTTGAAGTTTTTTCCTCACTTGGGATGATCTGTCTCCAGCTTACACGTAGAATGTTATATACTGTCTTCATGCAGGCAGATATGCAGTTGCTTATGAACACAAATTTGCAACACTGACAGACCATTTCAATCCATGGATATTACAAATGCTTTTTGTTAAAGTAATGGACTGAACTATTAGCAAACCTTCAAAAATAAGAGTGAAACTGATTAGTTAAGTGACCATAGAAGCACTTCCCCAGCTGCTAACGCAAAGCTAGATAATAAAACATCCTTAGCCAAAATTGGAGCCTGGGAAGAAAGTTTGTTGCTTCATTTATAGCCATACTAAAATCAGAAACACAGCAGCTAGCTATACCCAGGCAGCTGCCAGGTGTGTCTTTGGCAAGATGCTGCTCTGAGAATTGTTTTGGCCCACAGTTACATAGGGATGGAAAGCAGAAAACCTGACACGTTGACTGCACCAGAGGCCTGCGGTTTGACTACATAAAAAGTCCTTAACTTTCAGAGTGAGTAGCAAGATGCTTCCACTTAAGGTCCAAATACAGAATCCGTACCCCAACATAAAGCACGTATGTGTTGACCTTACTGAAGAATCTGTATTTGAATTGAACTAACAGGGAAAAGCACATCTAAAACTGCATAGAAAATCATCATATCAACATTTCATTTGAAAGCTTGAGATAGGATCTCAGTTAGAAAGTGTCATCCATTCTGCCCAGGAGAAATTCAGCACTTCACTACCCAGGGAGTGTTGGCCCTGAAACACAGATGTGCTGCTGCTTAACAAGCCTCAGAGTGTCTGGGAAGATTTAGGTGCTTAGCCTTTTTCAAACCCAAAGCTTTGTCCCTCAGATAGACTGCTCCTGGGGATCACTAGTCCAGAACCACCTTCTGAGACAGTAACTGCACTGAGAAGTGAAAACAAATAAAACAGGGCTAAGGACTCCATGGCGCAGTGAGGCAGCAAGAAATGGATAAACAACCAGGGCAGCGTAACATGGCAATTGCCTTCCTGCTGAACCAGTCCCGTGGCTGTCCCTCAGGCTCATATGCACAAGTTCCTTCACAGAACAGTCGCAAAGCTTAAATTATTGATATCTGTGGAGCACAGCCTGCCAGTAGGTACCAAAGAACGCTCTCCCTGCAAAATAAATATGCAAGAGAGTAGATCCTGCAGCCACTTAAAGCCTGCTGACAAAGGGCTGAATCTTGCTCTGATCTTAACCCTGCAGATGGGCCTTCCAGCACCAGCTGAAAAGCAGCATGAAGCACCAAGCCTAGTCACATTCCCATTTTGCAGTTAAACAGTCATATTCCCAGGCTGCAGTTTCTCACTAGGGCTGTTTATTGGGAGCCTAACACCATTTCTGAGCTAACTTTCAGATTAAAACCAGGAAGTCTCATTGCTTGTTACTTGCTCAGAGCAGTGTAACAACCATGAACAAGGGCAAACTATCAAGTACCAGTTGCTGACACTGGTGGACAGGCTGGAGAGCAGTGCATGGCATGAGACCTTGTACGTTTCAAAGAGTGTGAGTTTCCATTTCCTGCTTTTTCCCATCACAGGAATGACTACCTGGCAAAACCACCAAAGATAAAATGGGTGGTTTTCTTGGCAATTTGCACTAATGAGGACCTAGAATTTCTAATTCCTAGCAGGAGAGGAAAAGGGATTGGAAATTTTCCCAAGATTTTTTTGTTTTTTCCTGGAATGTGTTAACACCACAAGGGCTTCTTCTATATTCAAATCAAATGCAGGAAGATCTTGACTCTCATTTTTTTTTCTCCAAATAACCCAAGTAAAGCCTAGATAAGCCCCACAGTTCTATTCACCTGCTGAAACTAGTCAGAAATAGATGGTGTCACTAGAATAGCAACAAACAGAGTGAAACGCATAGGAAGAAGAAACAGGTTAGTGTTACACTGTATCTTTCTTGCATGCTATTGCTCATGCTTACACAATAGATAAGCACTGCAGTGCACTTGAACGTGACAATGAAGATGATCATGAGAACTTACTCACTGAGTAAACAACAGTTAGAGAAAAGATGGGGCATGCTGGGAAAACCAGAGCAGAAAATACACTTAATTTCAATGGAAAATGAGATGAGATAGACCCTTATCTCACTGAAGTCACTGGGGTTCACAATCCTGGCTGCAAAGATGCATTTCAGTATGATTGCCCATTGGAACAACATGACTGGCAGCTGTAGAAGGATTTATGAAGATGATGTAGAGAAACAGATTGACTTTCATAAGCTCTTCAAATAACTAGCAGCTGGAGAAGCTCATCTACGTCACCTAATCTGTCCAGCTCCACTTTGCGGGAATGCTCATGGCCTCAGTAACCATCTGCAGTGCCACTGCACTGCCCTCTAGTTCACTGCACGATTACTCTCATTGTAAGAAACATTCTCTTATGACTTGAGATTTTCCTGTTTCAGCTTCAGGCCATTGCACCTTGTCTTTCTTTCTTCTGAGAATGTGGTTAATTCCCTTCTTTCATTTATACTATTATCTCTGCAATTATTTATAGTCTGTAACTGTAAATCTCCCGAGTCCTCCATTTAGCACAGTTCTTTCAGTGTCTTTTTCTGCAGTCTTACTTTTCTATCATCGTCCATTACTGGCTTTGTATCATCTCTATTTTTAATAATTGTTATAATATAGGGACCTGGGTGAATTCACTGTTTTAACTGTAGGAAAATCACAGCTGTATGAACCAGAGATCATTATTTTAATACTATTACTTGAGAAAAAGGAGTGTGTTTTACATGACAATGAGACTCAAAAAGCATAGGCAACCTCATTTTCCAATGGCAAATCACACATCCTAAACTTGGAGTGTATAAGCAAAGCTCTGAGAATTCTCAGAATGAATGTCTGAAATACTGCCGTTTCCTTCAACCATATGCTAAGAAATACAAGAGCAAGCAATTTTTTGCTAAATTAATAAATACTAATGAGAACATCAGTCTGAAAGCAGGATCTCATAATAACAAATTATTAATAAAACCTTTTCTCTGGGTGACAGTGATTCCCTTTTACATATATCAATATAAATTTAAAATTTGAGTAGTGGCATGTACTTACCTGAAAATAAGCCAAGAGCTCCAATAATAATAATAACTATTATTGGAGTGGATGGCAAATAAATGGATAGCATTTATTCTACAAAATGGTTGATGTATTTTGAAATTTTCCTAAGCTTTCATTTTTGGGGAAAAAAAAAATCTGAAAACATAGTAACTCCTGTTCTGATGATTGAGCCATCCAGTCACTATTTCTACTGTATTTACTATTAAATTACTTGAGCCCTTGCCGGGCATTGATAAATATACCCCCTGGAAGTGCCTTCTGACACAGGGGAACATTTTTTCCTTCATTTTACTGGGCAAAGAGGAATTGAAAAACTGATCTGCAGAAGAACATTTGAAAAACATTTCTACAAAGCCAAGCCATAAACTGAACCTAGATATCCTGACATGCTGTTCAGTACCTTCACAGCAATATTCTTAGAAAAAATCAGAAAAGGTTGAAAAGCCTAAAGAATCACTTGTTATACGCCAAAAAGATTTATCTTTCTGTAACAGGAGATGCTATGCCATATTGACACTGAAACTAACTGCAGAGATCATGATAAAATGGACCTCCAAGGAATAACAGAGACATGCTAAAATTGCAACCATGACAAAACCACAGCTTTGAAAAGGCACTTACCTATATTTTAAAGAATTCAGGTAAAATGAAATAATGGTTATGACACTGCAGTAGTTTTGCATACTAATGATGTGACAGACTTCAGGAAAAAAAAATCAAAATCAGTGTAGTACAGAAAGACTGTGATGGGATAAAGTTAGAGTTTGATATGTGTTACCAGACAGGATGGCAGGCACAGCTCTACAGTGTTACATGGGGGAAAGATATGTCAGGACCTTGTATTTTTATTTGAACCTCCCATACACAGAGAAAAATACTATTGATTGCTGTCAGTTCTGGCTACTTCAGTACATGAATGATGGGTGTATCTTCACTGGGTAGTCAGTGAGCTAACACTACTGTAGTTGACTTTTGTTTTCTTTTAAGTTTTCCACATCAGATCTGGTAAAATCTGATTTGAATGATCACCAGCCAACTCACTTTAAATCAAATTAAATGATACACAGAATTAAGTTGTCTATTGCACAAGATCAAAGTTTAAAAACTGGAAAAAACTAGAGAGTTCGAGAGTTTGCAATTCCTTCAAATGCTCATTAAATGTATCAATAAATAAAAAAAGTCTATTGCATATGTATGAATATGATACTAAGATTAAAGATCTTCTAAGTATAGCTCTGTAACTAAATTAATACTTGATTCACTTTTCAACAGAACAATGACTATGCCATCAAGTGTAGTGTAGGATGCCTAACGGAAAAAAAAGGAAACAGAAGTGGAGTAGAGGGGAAACTGCAAAAATCTTGCCCAATAGAGCCCAACAGAGTGGCAAAGACAGTCTCTACCCAAAGATGTGCTTTGGAAGAACAAAATGAACATTGTTTATATTTAAGGAAGACAATGGGACAAGTTTCTCCAACTGCTCAGCCAGTCACCTACAGTCTCAACTTCAATAATATACTAAGTTTTAGAACAAACACAGAAAACACATAAACTTTATGTGTGCTTGGAAAATGGGAGAAAGCAATTGGGATTTACTGGAATTTGATTGTACCCAGCTAACTTCAGTCTGTCTTTCAATAAGCCATCTGAATTTTTCAGCTAATCAGCTAGATCAAGTCCACGTGTCACTCAGTAAAAAATCTAAATGAGATGAACATGGAAACTATTAGTTAGGCAGCAAATGCTGGCAATTTGTACAAGAGTTGCCAGATGGGGTAACATATAGAGCTTAAAGGGTATATGAGGAGTATTGGTAAAAAGAAAACTTTAGGACAAAGGGGGCTACTAAGAGGTGATTAGTCATGGGACCTATCTTAAATATCATCACCAACAATCTAGCCACAGAAATTAGAAAGGAGGTTAACAAAATTAAGAACATGAAGTTGGACAGCACCTTTTAATAGGCAACCGACACATAAACTAAATAATAGAAATTGTATAAATGTCTCTGAATGGCCATGCAGAAATGTCTATTTCTCCCCTTTGATTATAAATGCAAACTTGCTCCTCAAGATAAATACTTAGCGTAGGTGGATACGTACAGCAGAGACCACAACACCATCCAATCAGCCAGAGGGAGAGCACAGGATGTTAGTCAGGGTACTTCCAGCAAGGAAAATTATCAGTGTCAGCTTAATGTCAGCACAGAAGACTTCAAAAAGTCCTCCTCTGGAGCTCTTCAAGCCCTGCAGTACCACCTACCTTTCTGTTCAGTCAAGCCCAGGAAAGGTGGATTCAAACTGGGAGAGGGCCTGATGATCCCAATCACAATGGTTAGAGGAATGGTCTATCAACAGTGAAGAGCCCAATAGAGTTTGGCTAGTTCAGCTTAGAAAAGAGAGAGTTAAGAGAGGACAGGGAAGAATGTCAGGCACAGTCACTGAACACAAATGTCAGTCTCAGAAACAATAGGAACAAAACTAAGATAATAAATACATTCTATGTGGAAATTAGAAGGAAACTAGGTAATGCAGAAGTAAGACATCAGGGTACTTGATAAGGTTTACAGTAAACAAAAATAACCAAGAAACCCTCCTTTTCCTTTTGAAACCAACAGTAACAAGGAAACAACTGATGTTACAAGGATAGAATATACTTATATCTATCCTATCTGGGTATGCCCTAAGATGGCCCAAGCCTAAGAAAGCTGATTTTCAACCTGCAGAACTAAAGTTGGAGTCTATATATTGCTATAGGCAAACACATTTTATTATAAACATTGTACTACCGAAATAGATTCAGAAACTGTATTTCATGGCATCATTTAATTTCACAGAAGCAATTTCCTTGTAAGCAAAATCTAACAATATTTCAGTAAGCAGAACAATATTATCTTGCATATAGATGCAAAAAGCATCAGTACCAATCAATTTCAATTTAAGTTAAAATTTAAGGGAGTGCCGTTATATTGCATTTCCTCAGTTTATAAGTCTGTCTACCACTTCTTGCCTAACACCACCTGCACCAGAGACAAGTTTGACCATTTGCCTGTCAAATATTACACCTCTTCCCTAACAAGAGTATCCAAAAAAAGACTGTGAAACTTAAACATATGGGGAAGAGGAAGGTCTAATGAATGAAAATGGCAAGAGTTTACAACACCCTTAGTGATGAAAAATTATATTTGCATTTAAAATGTAATTAGGCAATGCAGAGTGTAACAACAGATCATTTTTTCAAGAACTATGGGACATGGAAAACACAATCCACTGTTAAGTCCAAATAACTGATGAGCCCAAGGCAATTCTCTCACCATGTCCTTAGTTTGTTCTTTTTTTGATCAACAAGTCCCACAGTCTATCTGCACACAGCAGTGAGAACTTCCCTAGCATGGTTCTCTCCTGCTTATCCTTATACAGAGGTACACACCATTTTCCGTGAACCAAGAACATATTCAGGGATTTCTGTATTCAGGTTAATACACTGTATTCTGTTTCCATATTATCCTCCAAATCTAAGCATTCCCAAAATAATGCAAGAACATCATGGCCCACTCCAAGCCTGCCAGTAATGTCTTGCTCCCCCTTCTATTTCCTATGCTCTACAGGCATAACACTGCAATCCAAAATTTTGACCCACTTAATTAATCACATTTCTTATTTTTAACACATATCACATAATTTTCCATCTTTAGTAAAGAAGAAAACAAATATTAATATGCTTCGTCACTTACTATAGAGTTTTTTGCAATGCATATTTCCCATGTGCATGCATGTGTACTTCCACAAAGGTGAACATATAGACTGTTAATCAGAGTACATTAAAAAAACCAAACTTCAAATTCTTCTTTTTCCACTGGAAAATTTTACAAACATGCACTTCCAGTGGAATTTTAATATACGTTCAGGTTTTCTCACAGGAAAATCTAATCAGAATATACTCCAGCTTATGTATAATAAATCTTACAGTATGAGCAAGATCAAGTTTTATCTAGTTTATTACTAAGCATACAGAATTGGTGTCACATGAGGGCATGATATTCTAAAGAGTTTCTCATTTCTAAAGATAAATATAAAAAGTGCACAACTGCAAAATTGGTAAGGGTATATTTTGAAGCCATATTCTGTGCCACATCTGACAGTAATGGAGGCTCTTTCTTTCACAACTAAAGTTTTATCACATATTACTGAAAAAAAAACCAAAAAAAGTATAATGAAAATTTTGGTTCCAAAGCATGACTTACAGTTCTTTCATTTCCAGGCTTACACACTGCACAGTACCACCAATGAATTACAAACTTGGGTTTTGAAAACAAATTACATACTTCCAAGGTTCTGTTCCTAATATGACAGCTATTATGAAGCCTTCTAATACTGTAACACTAAGCAAACTGCATTTGTGTTCGTATCAGCCATGCTCACAAACAGGGGATCCCCATTAATAAGTGACCATACAAAGAAAACTGACTAGTCTGCAGCACAGAGGAGGAAATCCTGTCCTCACAGAAATCAGCAGCAAATTCCAATTGATGTTGATATTGGGAATTGTATCCATTGTTTTATCCATTGTGAAGAATACAGCCAAAAGAAATAAGTATTTTCTAGCCTCCTTCAGAGATGACCTATACACTTCTTTTACCACTAACAATTTAAAAAAATAATAATTTTAAAGTGGATTAAAATCACCAGTGAAACTTAAGTTCCGCCTCATTTTTACAGCTCAGATGATGATGGTGGGAAGGATAAGGGGGACTTTTCTCTGAGTCCTGATTCACTCCTAGATATCCTGAAAACACAGGAATGGTGCATTTTTACTGCAAAGCTGTGTATGTGTTTCTTAGTTCCCCTTTTTTTGGCATAAAACTGCAGACAAAACACAGAACATGGACATGAGCAGGATTTTTTAACAAGAGTATAAACCTTTGCCTAGTTTGCAGAGAAGCCTCAAAAAAAAAAAAAAAAAGAAAAAATAGGCCAATTTATCCCTTAGATACAGACACGCAATCACATGAATCAGGATTCATGCACATACCTATTTTAAATTATTCCCGAAGGATGCATTCTCTCTCTCTCATCCTCTGTACAACTCCTCTGAAGTCAGTAATACAGATCCTGGCTCTGCACTTCCAAAATATAGCCATGAACACACCTCCTTCATTTACTGTCAGTTCAGGCATGCAATCTCATAAGTAGTTAATGTCTTTAATGCCAGCACACAACAAAGAAAGTATTTCTGCCACTGATCCTAACACAGGCTGTTATCCTGTAATACATAGTTGCTGCTTTTTCTACCCATGAGGCTTTCCTTTTCTTTATTAGATTAGGCTGAATACTGTAGACACATCCTCACTTCATGTCCTTCACCAAAGGAGCCGAAGGCAAAAGTCCCATTGATTTAAGACCTGAGGCTGAATTAGTAATCCCAGTGCTTCAGGAATTCATTTAGAAATGAAGGCTATATGGTCTTTAAGGCAAAAAGAGAAAGGAACAAAACACACTGAATTCATATTACATGTACTCCAGAAGGTCCTTTTTGTTCTTTATTTTTTCTTGTAAGTTGACTTTACAGTCTATAACCCACAGGGTAAATTAATTATCCCAAAAGATCCAAACCAAAGGATGGAACCACTTACCAGTTTTTTCATAAGTCCAAATGCATTAACAGGTGAATTGATGTTGGAAAGTCTCAGAGAGCCAATATCTGCCAAAATTCCCAAAAGGAAAGGTAATATGATGCCTTTTCTTGTTGTATCATAATTTAAGGTGAAGGCAATGCCTAACTGGTTCACTTCACTTCTTGGCAATACTTTCCAGCTTTTTCAAGGGAACATCACATGTTCAAGAATATTCACCAGTTATAGCCAGAAAACAGGGTAGAGACTTGAAGACTTTGCTAAAAACAATTAGCAGTAATAAAACAATTATGCAGAATATTTAATATCATACAACACTTGAGTATGGGACCTTGCTCGACTGAGGCGGCAATGCCAGCTTTCCCTTCATACTCCCTCTCTGTACTGAGGTTGTCCACTTTTTTATCCACCTGCTGTCTGCAGGTCCCTGACTTTCCCAAAGCTAACAAAGTTCAGCTCAAACACATATGGCAAAACACAAAGACTGCAGATCACAAATGGAAATAAAGCAAATGTTAATGCATTTTCCCCGACATGATGAAAAAAGGAGTTACAATTTACAAGAGCCAGCTCACATTCCTTACAAAATTCAGCACCCTTCCTAACCTCAGACTGGGTGCTTTGCTCCCACATTATCACAGTAGGGCTGCTATTCCCCCATGTGCGTGTATTTTCAACAGACAGAAACCCACAATTTTATTCTATTCTCTCATGCAGATATATTCTGGCTTGTATCCTTGTATGAACAAGTGATTCTCTATTTCATTTTACACACTGCAGACCCCCCAGATACCTTCCCACTCCCACATGAAGCAAGCCTTTGAAAGACTACAGCTGCTGCAAAGGCATGAAACCTCCGTGCAGATAGTCCCATCTTGCAGATCATCTCATAGCATCCAGCAGGATACTTGCTCCTTTCTTGAACAGAGTTCAAGGATGGCGCTAAGGACAGAGAAAACTTTTCTGTCTGAGATCTCTTTATGGAGGTTCCACCAAAACCTGTGGATTATGAAATTCATGCACTAATGTACTCAAGCACTTTAATATAGATGAAACCATAAAAGTTATTTTACATCAAGTTCTGCTTTGGAGTCCAAACCCTGGGGTGTACAAGCTACAATCCTCACCACAAAGCCAGGTGCAGATGCTCGTGGAACAGCAACAACGCAGGGCACAAAGAAAAATTTTTCTCCCTCCAGTAAACCTGTATCTTCCACAGACAAACAAGGAAGGCCATCAACTACCAGGATACACCAAGGTACGTCCAGCTCTGTATTTCTGCATGACTAGAGTCTTCTTGTGTACTGCTGCTCTCAGTATATGGCTTATAAAATATTTCTGTAATGACAGCAGGACATTTGTGAAAATGCTGTTCAGCTCAGAGCACAGCAGACCAGGCAGCAGTGAGCACGTGACTGAAGGCAGTATGTTGTGCCGAGGATCTGCAAGGAGAACAATGTTTTCAACATACTACTTACACCAAGCCATCTTCCTGAGGACCCCAGTCAACCCCCTTGTACACAACAGATTTTTCTTGCTTGAAGCAGCATGTGTTTGCAAGAACAAGGCTGTAGCATCTAATGCCACATACCAGGCAGGCTGGGAAAGCAGTCTTTGTCCCTGACGCCATGAGGTAGAAGGGCTGTAAGGGAGGCAAACACTAGGAACTGCTCTCTTCACATTTACACACATGAGAAATGTAATCCCCAGATGTATTTCAGTTACATGAAATCAAACCTTGACTTTTTAAACAAGTCTCTGATACAGCAACTATTTGCCCATTTGGATGACGTCGACAGTCGTTCATTGCATGAACTGCAGGAGATAATCCACTCCACAGTTATTAATGCAGTAGTATGGTTTCTCTTTAGTGTAGTCATGATACAACTGGAGATGAATCAAAAAGGGCTTCACTCTGCAAATAACATACAAAGAAATATGTTATGACATTGAGGAAACATGGAAAACCAAAGATACTTGCTTCACTGGAGAAATCATTCATATTACTGGCAAAGACTTAAAGTATTAGCCTAATAAATCAAGACTTCATTCCAAGGAAAGAAACAGCAACTAGCTTTTTCATTTTTGAAAGGAGCTGCTTGTTGAGGTTTGTATCTGCAGAACAGTATTAAAAGCACAGCACACAGTACCATATAAACAAGCAAGTCTATAAAAAGGCTTTTTTTTAAAGCAAAGGATTTTAGAAAGCACAATTTCGAATTCTAAGAGTGCCATGTACAACCCCAACTTTGCATTTTACCAGCCCTTCTTTTCTATCTATATTTCACCAAGACATAATTGGATATATAAAACACCACAAACGTGGAATACAACTACCAATACTCCTCCTAAAAATAAAAGGTTAACCTTGTAATTACACGACTTTGACATATCATTTTGTAAAATTACTAATTAACTACGATCCCTCGATCGGATAAGGCAGAAGTGCTCTCCTTCCTCGAGAGCCTCGCCTGCTTCGTTTTAAATCACGGTCCGCTAAGGAGGGAGGGAAAACCGCACAAACACGCGAGCATGTGCGCATGGGGCGGCGGGCACCGCGTGGAAGAGGCGCTTCTCTGGAGGCAGCCACGGGTTTCGGCACGCCTTGCCGCGGCGCCCGGTCCGGGGAGCCGCATCCCCCCTCCCCGCGGCCGCAGGCAACGGCGCTGGGGACACGCAGGGGAAACAAAGCCGCTGCTGCCGCCGCGCCCCCCGCCCCTCTCCCGCTGGGACCGCCGCGCTCCGCCGCCCCGGCGCGGGGTCTGGCAGCAGGGTCGCGCCGCGCCCGTCCCCGTCGCCGCCCCGCGGAAGAAGGGCCGGACAGGGGGACGCGGGGAGCTCGGCCCGCGGCACCGCTCCGCGCC
>VZTJ01006240.1:248293-286848 GCA_013397795.1 Orthonyx spaldingii | reverse complement strand
AGCGGGCTGGGGCGCGCACCGCCGGGGCACCCCGCCGCGCTCTCGTCTCCCACCGCCCTTTCCTTTTCCCTCGCTCTCTCATTATTTTCTCCCGCGCTCTCGGGTTGCCCGCCCGCTGCCCCGCGGGGAGCGGGGTGGGCCTGGGCTCCCGGGAGGGCAGGGGGGCGCTGCCGCGGCGCCGGCCCCGCCGCCCCCCGTGCCGGGCGAGGCGCCGCCTTCCCCCCGGGGCCCGGCAGAGGCGAGTGGGTACCGAGCCCGGGCAGCACATCTCCCGGGAGCCACCCGCCTGCTGCGGGAGGGGCTCGGCTTCCTGATCAATGCTAAGGGGGAGGGTCTGAGTGGCCGGGGTAACGCGGGAGGGTCGGGGAGGATTGGGGCGCTGTTGTGGAGGGAGAAAGAGGAGCGCTTGGGAAGCTTGCGGCATTCAAGGTGCTGTCAAACTGCGGTGGAACTTAGGTATTGTGTTACCCGGCGTTGCTGGCATGGCTCTCGTGTGGGGCCCGGCGTGGCTACCATGAGGTGGGTATCTCCACCTGGTGGCAAGGCTGAGCCCTGCCTCCGCCGGGGTCCTGCTCACGGCGCTGGGCGCTCGCCAGCGGCGCTGCTCGTGGCCAGCTCCAGGGCTGCTTCCCGGCGTAGAAGCTGTTTGCCCCTGTGGCAGGGGTCCTGCACGCTGAGCCAGTTGGATGGTCATTTAAAAATATTTTACTCTTAAGTGGAGGTAGTAATCGTTTGGCTGACGCCTTTCTTCCTTGAGCAGCTGAGCTCCCGCCTACTCTCCCAGGTAGGAGGTGGGCAGTTGAGGTCTGCATTGTCGTATGACTCTTAAATATTCTGACTATTGCCCTAAAGTAGGCCTAAGTGTCTGGTCTTGGTGGTGTTTACTGTAACTGTACAGTAGTTCAGGCACCAGGTCTGTCAGGTAGAGACCTGCCAGCATGTTGTTGTATCCAGCCCTCATACAAAGAGAGAGGGGAAATGTCTGCCTAGTCACCGCTCATCTCCCAGTCATGGAGGTTGCTCCCACGCCTGGTCTGCAACAGATATGGTTAAACAGTTGTAGTATGAAGGACCAAGCTGACTGGCACTGAAACTGCTACTGCACTGTGCTCAGAAAACATCACAAGAGATATGCAGTGGAGGGTAATTAATAGACTAGCTAACCAAGTTATTCTGATTGTTCCTTCAATTTGAGTTAGTGGCCCCATCAGCTCTTTTCTACTAGTGGTTGCAATTGCCAGGGTCTGGTAAAAGTCTAAGCTAGTTCCTGTATGAGCTCTGTCAAGGTTTCCCAATCACGGCTGGAAGCTTTTCTGGGACTTGGTGTCAGATGACAGTACACAAGTGTCACATGTTTGAAGCTGCCCAGACAAGTATTCTGGCAACTTGCTTAAGGGGCTGAGAGTAACAGTGATAGCAGAGATATGGAGAAAGGTAGTTTAACTTGAGTAATCAGTATAACTGTGCTCCCTCGCCCTACACCCATTGCTGCTTATGGGACAACTTCTAGTAAGTAGTTACCTGGGGAGTAGTGTAGTAATATGCGTTGGCAGTCACAGACTCTGATGTTACTGGTTCTCTACAGTTTTTAGCCTAAGCTGTATTCCAAGGAAGAGAAAATGTGTGAAGGTGCTTCTACTGTATGAGTAGCACATAAAGAGAAGCTTTGAATTAGTGGCTAATTGATGCTGATCCAAAAATCATTAGGTGTCTAGTGACTGAAGTTGCAACTGAGGTATGACTCCATTGCTTCCAATAGCAGTGGATTAGACTGGTAGTGTCTGACTAAATGGTTACCTGGCACTGTAGAACTGTGCTTGGTGTAAGACAGGAGACCAAAGTTACTCGCTTTAACTAACCTTCATGTTAACTGGAGCTCATTTCAAGTGTCCATTAGAGTCTGACAGAGGTCTTCAGCAGCAGTAGCAGATGCTGACCTTTACCTTTGTGCACCTGTGTGGATGTTAGGTCTTGTTGGTTTTTTTACTTGTTTGTGGGCTATCAAAAGTAGTTGCTCTGACATTGACCTTCATGTCAGCTGCAGAAGCAATGATATCTTCTTGGAACAGCTTGTTGTTAGGATTGTAATTGTAAAGTTATAGCTGTTACTCCAAGCTATGGTTTCTGTTAGCCTTGTGTGTAGCTTCCCTGTAGCATTTGGTAAAAATGGTGTTATGTTGGTAAGTCGCAATGTGCTAGGCAGTCTTAGCAAGCCTTTTCTGGTTATTCTAGCTTGAAATGTAGTAACTAAGGACCGCAGAGTTATTTTGGGATCTCCTTAGTGGCAGGCTTAGCCTAATATCTCTGTGTGCTATTTTGGGAAAGGTTGACTGTTCTCACTTTGAATGCCTGGATGAGAAAGTCCCAAAACTAGCAGGAGTCAGTTGTTGTGTATTTTATGTAATTGTACAGTAAAACCTGAAATATGTGACCATGGCTTGCAACTCTAAACTTCTTTTACAGCTTACTGGACAACAAGGTATCAGGCTTAGAACAAGCTGCTAATTGTGGCGTGTACTCCCACTCTCAGGTGGCTGGGGTGTGCAGTTTAGCATAAGGCAAGCTAATTGATTGACAGCTCATGACCAAGTAATAGTAGCAGCTTTACAAAATCACGCTCTTAGAAAGCGTATGCTGGTGTAATTCCCAACCAGAAAAGGAAATGGGGGATGGAAACTGTAAACACAAGAGCTGATGTTCTGATTTGTGGTACTTTTTGAACACAGTTCCCATGAAAAGTTGTTAACTTTGCTGTTCCAAGTGGGTTGCTGTTTACTCAGCCGGTTTAGGCTACTGAAACTTTAGCAGAACTCAACTGAAACTTTAGCAGAACTGAGTAAGATGCTGTTTCACATCTTGGATCATGAATTTACATGAGGCATTCAGCAAATAGAATTGCTCATGTTGTTCTTACTTGTACTGTCCTGCATTTGTGAGTGCCTCGTGTGTGATGGCTAGCCAATATAATATAAAATGGCTGAGTACCTTCCTTCTGCTTGAAAATTGTCTTACGTTTTGCACATGGTACAGAGAGGATATAAAGTAACAAATAATACTCTACTAAAATTTTATGCCATTTGAACTCTGGAATGCCAGGACAAAGCACCCTCACTAAATGATGCAATAAACCAAGACGGGTCAGGAGTCTTGCATCGTGCTGTAGGCATGTGCAGCCAGTACTGATGCACGATCTTACACACTTGCCTGCGTGCATTAAGTGGAACAGCTCTGGCTTAGCTGCTGAAGATGCAGGCTGCTGCTTTTAGCGACAGTTATAACAGGGCTTCCAAGACAAAGCACATTCCCTTCAGTGATGGGGTCATACAGTTGTAGAGCTGAAGATACTCTGGAAAATGCACTCTTAAGGATCTTGCAGAAAGCAGTACCATACTAACAAATCAAGATTTACCAACTGTGAGACAATGGACTCGATTCCAGAAGGAAATGATAAATTACTTTGCTCTTTTAGCATCACACTTCTTTTAGTGTATACCAAGGATTGTCTCTGGGTACCAGTGTTTGAGGAGTAACATGAAGCATGAAAACTTGCTCAGCTACAAAGTAGTTATCTAAGCTACCTTTACAGATATCTTGGGGATTCTGCTATCATGTTTTAGCAACAGAACATTGAAATGCTAATCCAGCTTGACATTAATCAAATTTAAACCAAGTTTGCTTAAAGTTTGAAAAGTTGTGAGAATGCAGTGCTACGTGTGAGACAGCAGAAATCATTGTGGGCACATGTTTTTGCAGACTTGACCCTGTCTTGAAGAGAAAAAATGGGTAAGAATAACATTGAGACTATTTGCTGCTGTTTAGCAGGTGGACTGTTACGATGCTTAAACTCTGCACTTGTAATGTGAACGAAAGCTTTTGGCTCTACTTTCACAATGTAATAAAGTGCCTAGACAGATTTGGAGCTCAGGTCTGGTTTCATGTTGATGTTATGCTGTTTATTAAGTGGGGTAGCTTCTTTATCAATAGGGGAAGCAATAAAGTATTCTTAACATCTTAACATCGAGGCTTAGGTTTCTTTTTTCATTGAAGGTGCAAGAGCAAAATGTGAGGAATCCCAATTTGCATGTGGTAATGGACGCTGTATTCCTCAAATCTGGAAATGTGATGGTGATGAAGACTGTTTAGATGGCAGTGATGAGAATACTTGTGGTAAGTAATCAAAACACTACCTCTGTAGTGGTACTTGCTAGTTGGAAGTGGGGACTTAACAGTGGATAGCTGGAGAGATGCTTATCCTGTCCAGCACTTCTGGCAGTTGGAATACAGAGACAAATGCCTTAGAAAAACCACTTTTGATTCCTTGTATCCATCTGAGGCAGTTGAATTTCCCTGAGTGTTATCTACCTCTCCTGAAATTGGCAACTGAGACAAAGCTTGTGACCAAAATTCTTTACTTGTGAGAGTGATGACTGACAAGAACAGAATATAAGCCTGTTCTCAGTTGTTTCTTGAATACATAATAGAAAATGTTTGCTATTAGCACTCTGCTGTTGGTTATTACATGGTTAAAAGCCCTGTTTTATATGTGAAAGTGTTTCTGCTGAGTCTCCTATAAACATTAAGTCTAACTTTGGCTGCCAGCTCTTGCTTTAAGCAGACATAGAAGCCAAGGTAGATGACTAGATTTACTTGGAGATGAGGCAAAACATACTCGATATCCATCACTGGTGTGGTTGAACAGCCAGTCTCCTCAAGCAGACCTGAACTATTACCCTAGGGTTACATGGTGCCATGCTTCTGTAATGACAAATCAAATGCCTCGACTATAAATTCAGAGATCAAAACCTAAATATTAATATCAATAGACCTTATTTTAACTCAAGTCTGTTCAAAGCAGCAGCTAATATAGACTAGCCTGCTTAATGTCCTTAGCAATAGTGCTCCTTCAGTAGCTAATTAGAAAAATATAAACGTTTCTCTGTGCACAGAATAGCTCTGTAGGAAGTGTTCAGCAGCACTGTTTGCTTGGTTGGTGGGGGACGACACCAGACATCCATGAACCTAGGATACTGAATAACTTTCCTAGGGCAACAAAGCTGATCCCTGTCAAAAATAAACAAGCTAAGATCTGGTCCCTTAACAAGTGTCCTTTTCTCCCTTGCAGTGAAGAAAACGTGTGCCGAATCTGATTTTGTGTGCCTCAGTGGTCAGTGTGTGCCTAACAGATGGCAGTGTGATGGGGATCCAGACTGTGAGGATGGGTCTGATGAGAGTTCTGAACTGTGCCGTAAGTGAACCTGGCGTGGTGGTGTAGGCAAGCCTGTGGGGAGGAATATTTTGACTTCTTGCCTGCTTGCAGTCTGGCTCTCTGCCTAAAGGAAGAGTGAACTTGTCTTGGGGAGCACCTTCCTAAGTGCTTGGTCATGTCAGGGTCTTGAGGAAACTTTTCACCGCATAAAAAGATGCAGAACTGAATGGGCGCTCTGTAAGAGATAGCAAGTACAAGGTTTTGCTCACTCAGAAGCAGCAAGCAGAACATGACAGGCCTGACCATCACTGTGGCTTGTCCACCAAGTGGTTGCTGTTCGCTAAGGCACTTCGCAAGTGCAGTCCCAATACTACCAGCGCTAGTGTAGAGACTGAGTATCTGAGTACGTGCTGGGCATGGGAAGCAGTAGTGCAGAGGCCTGACTGTGAGGTCTCATGATTCGCAGCTCTGGTCTGAAGTATTGTTATCAAGGAATATATATCATCAAAGAATATAGATCTAGGAAGTGTCATTTCTCTGTATCAATAGAATCCACGGTGGGGAATACTTCAGCCCCAAATGCTAGTGCACTTTAGCATTACTCCGTGCTGCTACTACTTGTTGTAGCTCAAGCTGCTACAGTGTAACTGGTGTGCAGTGACAAGGCTGCCACTACAAAGGTACCCTTAAAATACTAATCTGTTAGGAATTGGGAGCATGTTTTTTTACGGAACACGACAGAATAGTATAGCCTTCTCCATCAATTTATACAGATGTTGGCATCTAAATAACTGCAGCTTTGTCCAGACCTGAAGCCTTTCAGTCTCAACTTTCAGGACAAATGCTGAAACCCAAGATCAGTAAGTCTTAGACTGAACTTAAACTGTTTTTCAATAGATACGAGAACATGCCGGGTAAATGAAATCAGCTGTGGTCCTCAGTCAACTCAGTGTATCCCAGTGTCCTGGAAATGTGATGGTGAAAAAGACTGTGACAGTGAAGAAGATGAGCAGAATTGTGGTAAGGAGAAAAATGGTGGCTGCATAACTGTTTGAAACTGACTTCTCTGGAAAGGAGCTAGCTGGGCAGTACACCTGGGAAGATAAGTTTTTCATAGTATCAATATCTCTCCTACATTCATCTTGTTTTGCAGCCACTTAAAGCAAACTTTTTTTAACACCCCTCTATCCTGCTATGTGAAGAGCTACAATAATGTAAACTATTTAATGTATGTCTTTCTTCTCTGCTAATTTTGGCAGTAGCCATAGGTAGGCTTAGTCACCTGGCAAGCCAACTGTCAGAACTTGTTCTCTGGAGAGTTTCTGAAATTGCTGCTTACATTAACAAATTGTCTCCTAAAAGTGCAGTAGCAACTTCTGGCTAAGGGCATAGCTGATCTACTTTATAGCCCTATCCTGAAATATCTGTGAAGCTGGATTTCTGGTGTTTGGGTGGTGAAGGGGGTGGCATCTTCAGGCTGGTACACTGCCACTGCAGCATTCCTGCCTTATTCAAAAGAATTTCAATACATATGAGTTATTTGAGGTGTTCTGAGACATATTTGCTGTAACCAAAGCCACAGAGCTGGTCTCCATCAGAACCACCTTACCTGGATGGCCTGATGAGACACAGATCTCCAGACCTTTGCTGTGCCATCTCTGGGGTTGCCATCTTACTCAGCAATCAAATGCCTTAATCTGACAAGTAAATCTACAGACAGTGTTCCTAATGAAGCTGTTAAAGCTATCAGCCTAGACATGCTGAGCTGCTAACCACATTGATATTAAACCAGCATAATTTCTACTGACATAAATTGCATGGGTGTGCTTAACCACGGGATCAATTCAGGTAAGATCTTGGTTTGTAATCCCCACTGGTCCAGGCAAATGGGCCGTTGCTGTCCTGGGGACCAGCACAAAACACTTCGGTTTCAAACTACAGTACATGTTGACCATCAGACTACCTTAGTCTTAGTCTGTACTCTTGAGTTAGCAATTCTCTTACCTTCTGTCTTTGGTTCACAGGGTTAGAGCCTGTTTTCTGAAAGGCCTGCAATCTGAAGTGCAGGACAGCCTAGCTACTTCAGAAGGTTGCTTTCACTCAGTAGTTCAAATCTGATGCCTTTCACTTACAATGTCCAAGGGCAAGGAGGATGGTCTGTGGAACCCAAGTGTCCTGTAGGTGGTCATTTAGGCTTCCCTATTGCCTTGTACAGGATGCTGATCTTCTGTCAGCTAACAGCTGATAAAAAACCTGCAAAACAAAACACCTTCACACAAAAGTCAGCCTTCTTGTGATAATGTACTAATCTCTCTTGCTCCTGTTACCCCAGGCAATGTGACTTGTAGTCCAGCAGAGTTCACATGCAGCAGTGGGCAATGTATTTCCAAGAGCTTTGTCTGCAATGGTCAAGATGACTGCAGTGATGGTAGTGATGAGCTGGAGTGTGCACCTCCTACCTGTGGCGTTCATCAGTTCCAGTGCAAGAGCTCGACTTGCATTCCCCTCAGCTGGGTGTGTGATAATGATGCTGACTGCCCCGACCACTCGGATGAGTCTTTAGAGCAATGTGGCCGCCAGCCAGCACCTCCTGTGAAGTGCTCTGCCAGTGAGGTGCAGTGTGGCTCAGGTGAATGTATCCACAAGAAGTGGCGCTGTGACGGAGATCCTGACTGCAAGGACGGAAGTGATGAAATCAACTGCCGTAAGTTCACTTGGTCCTGCTCTAGGAGGTACTGCTTGGCTCCTCTTTTATTTCCTTTGCTTCAGTAAACCTTAGGAGTAAAAGTCTGTAATGGCTGTGTCCTCAGCTTCTCGGACTTGCAGACCAGACCAGTTCAGATGTGAAGATGGGAACTGCATCCATGGGAGTAGGCAGTGCAATGGTGTGAGAGATTGTCTGGATGGCACAGATGAAGCAAATTGTAACAATGGTAAGTGTGGAACTAAGCAAGAAAAAGTCTTTGCAGAGTATCTGTTGAAGCTGGTAGTCACCTTCGCAATCTTCATTATGTCAGTTATTCAGTGCTCTGGACCTGGCAAATTCAAGTGCAGAAGTGGAGAATGCATAGATATCAATAAAGTGTGTAACCAGCAGAGAGACTGCAAGGACTGGAGTGATGAGCCCCTCAAGGAGTGTAGTAAGTGAATAAACTCTTTGTGCAATGTTGTCTACTAGATATACTTGGATATAGCCTCTAAGTTGTTAGATGTCCACTGGAATGCCCATTGGCACTTCTTGGTGGCAAACATACAACTGAGACCAACCTAGCTAATAGGCTAGTTTTATCCTAGCCAAACTGGCTGCTAGGATGCTTCCTCTGTGGCCAGAAGGCACTTGAATGCATTAGAAACACTGAAACTTGAGGAGCCTCAATCTTTACTGCTGCTTGCTTGTAACACAGAGAAGGTGCTGGTAGCTGAGCAAACATGAATTTGAGAGGTGTCTCTTGCACATGACTTCGAGTGCCAGAATGGTTTACCAGATGTGGCAGGCATCATTAGAAAATAGATGGGTACCTGGTAAAGTGCTCCATGACTAAGACTATAAGGCTGAATATGTATGCCTTCTCAGAAGCGGCTAATTCTCTCTTCTAGACGTAAATGAATGTCTGGTGAACAATGGTGGATGCTCTCATATCTGCAGAGATCTCATTATTGGCTATGAATGTGACTGTCCAGCTGGGTTTGAGCTTCTGGACAGGAGAACCTGTGGAGGCAAGTATCTACTAGTTTAACATGTACTCTACTGGTGGTATTGGAGGTGAGCATAATTTAAATCGTTGTTTTTACAGATATTGATGAATGTCAGAACCCTGGTATCTGTAGTCAGATCTGTATCAACCTGAAAGGGGGCTACAAATGTGAATGTAGCCGTGGCTATCAGATGGATCTTGCTACTGGGGTGTGCAAGGCAGTTGGTGAGTGTTGACATAAGACTTTTATATCCCCACTTAAACTGAGTCAGCAAAGGATGCACTGTTTATACTATAGTGGTTTCTACACTAGCTGTTGTGGTGTTATTGATGTAACTTGTACAGATGTGATCACTACTAACACTTTGAATGGTGCCATGATACAGTACTTAAAGCTGCCTGACATAAACTGCTTGTGTCTGCTCCCTGGGCAGAAGGATCCTCCCCATCAAGTTGTGGAGGGAGAAAAGGATGAGGTATGGTACAGCCAAGACCTCTGTCAGCATCTGCTAGCAAAAGTGGAATGGCAAATACTAAATATAATGACTCTTTAAAACTTTTTGTAAAAGAAAAGTATGTGACTGGATATCTAGAAGTACAGATAACACTTAAACTCTTTTCACAGGGAAAGAACCATGTCTAATTTTCACCAACCGCCGGGATATCAGGAAGATTGGCCTTGAGAGGAAAGAATACATTCAACTCGTAGAGCAGCTAAGAAATTCTATAGCTCTAGATGCTGACATTGCTGAGCAAAAACTTTACTGGGCAGACTTCAGCCAAAAAGCAATCTTCAGGTAAATGGACTTAGCTTCTGAACCTAGTGTGCTTCCCTAAACCATCCCATGTTTTCCCAAGCTATTTCTCTAGTCTCTGGTAATGAGAACTAGATTTCTGGTGTCCTAAAGACAGAGTACAGTTGATGCAAGTTCCCACAGCTAGCAATGTGTATGCCTCTTGCACTTCCTAGTAAGTGCTGCTGCAGTTGTCCAAAAGGCACTCTGTGCAATGTCCCACAATGTGTCTTCCGCCTGAAATCTTGTGCCCTATTTGCTGAGGTGTGCCAAGGCATACTATCTGTGGAGGAAGTGGTTGAAAGCAAGTAATTCTTATCTTCCAGTGCCTCTATTGATACCCGTGATAAAGTTGGAACACACATCAGAATCCTGGACAACATACACAGCCCTGCAGGAATTGCTGTTGACTGGGTTTATAAGAACATCTACTGGTCTGACTCGACTGCAAAGACCATTTCAGTGGCTAGCCTAGATGGCACAAAAAGAAAGGTTTTGTTTCTCTCTGAGCTGAGAGAGCCAGCTTCTATTGCTGTAGATCCTATCTCTGGGTGAGTATTTGTCCTGGTTCTTTTAAAAGAGAGGACCTACCAACTACATGTTCTGATAACTGACTTAGGTAGCCTTTGTTAGTTATTGGTCATAATAAAGAGTGATACTACACAGTACTATAGTGCATCATACAACATAAATTCTGCTTCACAGCTTTATGTACTGGTCAGACTGGGGTGAGCCAGCAAAAATTGAAAAAGCAGGAATGAATGGATTTGACAGACAGCAGCTTGTGACAACAGAAATCCAATGGCCTAATGGAATTGCTCTAGGTATGTTGAACTTGTCTCTGTGCCAGACGTATTCTGGAGCTTTAGCAATTTTTTTGCTACAAAAGCCAAGATCATTCTTCAGAAAAACTATTTTCAGCTTCTGAGAAAGGGAAGTTTCTGCATGCCTGAAGACACCGCAACAGGCATCAGTGCTTCTCAGATACTGAAGTGCAACAGCACTTCCCAGATACTGAAATAGTAACTTTTCTTGAACTGCTCTGTATTTTAGTTGAGGCACAGGCCGCATAGGCGCCACTGCAGCAGCCTTCTGTATCCTGGAATGGTAAAAAACTAGGGCAACACCGCAACCATTCTTAAACATTCTTAAAAGTGTTTCAATTCTTGCAGGAAGCTTTGGATGTTTCCTCCATGTGGACACTAAATATGTTTGGTGTTTTCCCCCTCCTAGATCTGGTAAAAAGCCGCCTGTACTGGCTTGATTCTAAACTACACATGCTGTCAAGTGTGGACTTGAATGGCCAGGATCGTAGAATTGTGCTGAAGTCACATATGTTCCTTCCTCATCCTCTTGCTCTAACCATTTTTGAGGTAAGAATGACTTCTTGTAGTCATTGTCAAAGATCCTCTTGCTGGTATGTGGCAGGAATGATGGGCTGATAGCATCATGGAGGTAATGGGATGCACTGGCATTGTCTTCCAGGACCGTGTGTACTGGATTGATGGAGAGAATGAGGCAGTCTATGGTGCAAACAAATTTACTGGATCCGAGTTGGTTACCCTAGTGAACAACCTCAATGATGCACAGGACATCATTGTGTATCACGAACTTGTTCAGCCTTCAGGTAATTTCAATACAGTTTATAGTTGAGTCAGTGTATACTTGTAAGAAGCCTGCCCTGCCTGTATGGTGGCAAATGGTATCCCTTCACTGTACAGCTGTCCATTTCTACTTCTGCTTGGAGCTTCTACCATAGGCAGCCCCATGGGGGTTGAGGTC
Organism: Orthonyx spaldingii; assembly: GCA_013397795.1. Classification (NCBI taxonomy): domain Eukaryota; kingdom Metazoa; phylum Chordata; class Aves; order Passeriformes; family Orthonychidae; genus Orthonyx; species Orthonyx spaldingii. The sequence continues at coordinate 275,371 of VZTJ01006240.1, read as the reverse complement.
TAGTTGCAATTGCTCTTTCTTGGGCAGAGCAAGTATAAATCTGTAACCAGCTGAGACAAGTAATCCTACTAGAACAATTACTGAGCAAATACTTATGCTACACACCTGGAGCATGAAGGCTCGCTCCTATTCACTCCTTAATTGCTGTACCGACAGGTAGGAACTGGTGTGAAGAGAACATGGCAAACGGAGGCTGTAGCTACCTGTGCCTGCCTGCTCCTCAGATAAATGAACATTCTCCAAAGTACACCTGTGCATGTCCTGCTGGGTACTTCTTGCAGGAGGATGGTCTGAGATGTACAGGTACTGTAACACAACTGAGATCTTTCCCAGGATGAATGGGGAAGGAGTAGGGGAGTATTGAACCTGTTAGTGAGAAGAAAATACAGTGGTGTAGGCTGGCAGCTTTGTTAGAATTACTCTTGATGTAATTAATCTTGACTGGGAGTGTCTTATGCATTCCTATGGCCCTTAAAGTCTGCAGGTGCTGTTCAAAGTCCATGCTTTGCTTCTGCGTCATCATCATCATTTGCAATAAGACTTTGTACCTCCATGGCTTCCTGCAGATAGCAAGCACAAGGACAAAACATACCCAGCCCCTGTAAAACAGGGGTATAAGCTAACATGGCTATACATATAAATACAGTGTTCAAAAGGTGATCAGCTAATGTTGCTGTCCAAGGAAGTTTGTGCCTACTTCTTGGTCCAGAGGAGCATGCTGCTGCTACTGTTGTCAGCACTGACTATGCGGCAACCTTGTTTTGTCCAGTGGAGTGGAACTAGAAAGTCCAAGGTGCCACCTTGATTCTGATGGCTACAGAGTGCTGAATGCAAGGGTGCTGGTCTCAGTTGGCTGCTCTAAAAGGTTGCTGTGGGTATCAAAGGCTGTGCCTAACTAGTAAACTTGTAAAACTAAGACCTCACTCAGAAAAGCTTGTTGATGGATGGGATGGCTTACTATTGTTGCGACTCTAAATACCTGTAATTCATTCCTGATTAACTCTCTGGCCTTGTTCTTGGAACTACTTTTCACCAAGAACTCTCTACTGAGGGTGTGCTAGTGAAATAGCTAAATGTCAGTGTTCCCAGCAAAGCTAACAAGCTGCATGATCATTTCTGCCATCTGCTAAACCTTCACTACCATGGCTGTCATAGCAAAGCCATTGCAGAACTTCAGGATTAACTGATCTATAATTAGTTCTTGATCTATAATTAGTTTCAGGTACTGGAACAACTGTGGCTTACACTGAGGCTAAAGACACCAGCACAACAGAAAAATCTCCAACTGTTGGACTAGTTCCTGGAGGTACTGGTCCCAATAACTCACACTGCTAAACATTAGAGAAATTAAATGCAAACTGACCAACTAGCCTACTTGGAAGTCTTCTCCTTTGCATGCAGGTAGAGAACACAGGCCAGATCATTTGTGTAGTATAACAGCTGGAGCATGTGCTAAACAGAATTAGTTCACGTATGACAGCGTGGAACCTATAGGTTCCGTGAAATCCCAGGAGTGTTCAGAAAAGGCAAGCAGTAAAGAAAGCTTCCAACTAATACAGGATGAAGCATGTTAGGCTATTCTAGCAGTGTGCTACTGAGAAGCTAATCAAATAGGAGCTTCTGGGTTTGGGAAGTGCTTGCATATGACAATCTGCCAGCCTGTCAGTACACAAGCTCACTGTGTCAAATTCTCATGCAGGGTTCAACACTAGCACTACAACTGAAGTAACTGCAGCCGGAAGAACATCAGCAGCTTGGATCATTCTTCCTGCTGGTGAGTACAGCATTTCCTAGCCTTTTGGACCCCCTTGTTGGGACAAGCCACTCTTAGGAGCTTGACCTGACTCTACTCCATGTTTGCTGTCTCTTTGTCTCCCTGCAGTGTTGCTGGTGATGGCTGCAGCAGCTGGCTACTTCATGTGGCGTAACTGGCAGCACAAGAACATGAAAAGCATGAATTTTGATAATCCAGTTTACCTAAAAACTACAGAAGAGGACCTCACAATTGATATTGGAAGACACAGCGGTTCAGTAGGACACACCTACCCTGCAGTAAGTAAACGTATTAACATGTCTCAGACTCCAGGTTAATGATTGGAGTAGAAAGACTGCCAAATGATACCTGCATTGAATTTAGGAGAGGTCTCTGCTTTTGAAAGCTGCTGGCTGCAGACAAGCTACTGGGCTGAATCAACTGACAACTTTACCATATAATCAAGTTGTAGTGGTTAACAAGTGTCCATATCTGGTCTGGAGTAATCTGTTCTGCATGTGGTCACTAGCCTGCACAGTTAGCAATGATGTGTGTTGTTTTATGCCTTTTATTAGTGCGATTGTGGCTAACTTGTACTTATTTTTTTACAGATATCTGTTGTCAGCACAGATGATGATATGGCGTGAGCACTGGATCAACAATCACTTTCAGTTTACTTGTGTCTTACACTCTTTGGGGATAGTAACCAGGTTTGTGGCTGAAGGACTTCCTCCATTCTTGGAAGAAAGAAGATACTTTCTGTATTTATGGAACACTTGTGTAAATAGCTATTTTATACAGCTTAACAACTCTGTAAATACCTGTCCACAACAATTCAGCTGTTAGTGGTTACAGTTTTATCAGTAACCCTTGGGTTGGTTAGTCAGTAACACCACTGACCAAATATAAAGCACTTTCCATAGAAAGCCATATTCCAGCCACAACTTGTAACACCTGTACATATGTCTATAGGCCACTTGTAAATAATTATTGGAAAATCACTATCAAGCACTTTGAAATACTTCAGATGTAAATTATTGTACACTCTTTTTCAATGATTGGGGCAATGGCAATAGGAAAAAACGGGTTACTATGATTGCCAAAAATTTGTAAACATAAATAATTTTGTATGTATGATTGTTTCAATCTTGTCTGTTACCTCTTAGAGGTCTGCAAGAATGAATGATCTTAAAGAAACCACTGTAAAACTCAAATGCAGCCGAGGGGATAAAAATAAAATGAGTCAAGCAGCTAAAGTATTGTTCTCAATTATTATGTTAGCACTGAAGTAAAATGGTGTATCTCCTAGGCTGAAAGCTTTAGTAGGCTACACTACACTGCTGGCCAGGTCATGAAGTTTTTCTTCAGTTATTTCAGCAGTATTCTAGGCAGCTAAGACACTTGCCTGGTGACACGTTTATTCTTTAGAGTGATACTCTGCACAGAGTAATGGACAGAGTGGGTCTCCTATCCCAGAAGCCCAGCTGATCTCTGACGTTAGGATTGACACTAGCTAAAGTTACTCAACTACCACTGCAAGGTTTTGAGAGGCAGCATTGGCAGGCATGCAAGATGGAGATGGGTCAGAGCGCGGTCTGCCAGGTGAGCGTGTGGTACTTGACTCTTGCTAATCACTCCCCCTTCAAGGTAAGAAAAAATTGCTTACGGTGGGAGGGAAGCAGTTTCACGGCTAAGACATAGTTTGGAAAGAGCAATAATCTCTTGGTTATTCTTTAGTGATGACTTGTTAAATCATTCTCAATCAATCCTGTCTCTAAAATAGTAGCAATGAAAATCATCGAGTCAGAACTTGGATCAGTTCCTGGGCTTGCTTCTAATGCCTGTTCTTGTTGCAGTTACAGCTGGGGTCTGTTCTCTTTATGTTCTTGTATTGTGGACTCCTTTATTAACAGATAAGGACAGCTGCCAACTTGTGCAGATTTAAAATAAGTTGTTTCTAGCAAGGTCACAACTCTTTGGGGAGTTGAAGCTTCTAACCAACTATCCCTGGCAACTCTTGAATGCAGACATTTATGGTATCTGGAACTCATTGACTAAATTGTCTTGCAAAGATTAGGATGTAAGGGGGCCCCTAAAGTTTCTGGCTGTCAATACTGTATCTATTTTACCAAGTGTTTTTTGGGATAAAGTGCCTTCCATAGCTGGCTAATACGTGAGGTTCATTAGTAATGGGGTAGAATTCAACTTTTTTAGTTAGACTTCTAACTCTGCATACTCAGAAGTATTTGTATTCAAATGTGACAAAACGAAACATAATTCTCAGTCAGATGTTTGATCAAAAGTTCACATGGCAGCTAATTACAGGCAAAATGCTCTGCCTTCCCAGTCTTTGTACAGAATAGCTCTACTTTTTTGCTGAAGTTCATTGCTCTTACCAGTATTGTACCAGATGGTATAAGGAGAGACCAGTAAGACCAATAAAGACATTTCTTCCTGAGGTTAATATTTATTTGAAGTGGCAACTTAAATCTGTTTTGGGAACCTGAGGTAGTTTTGACAGATACTGTGAGCTCTAGGAATTTGTTTTCTGACTTTACTCCAATGTGGTGGACAAAGAATAGTGCCTTGACATACAAAATTAGTTCCTAGAGGAGACTTAAACCTTTACCAGATAAAACTTCTATGGCTTCATATAGCAGGAGGGAGAAGTTGCGAATGTAAGGCAGTAGCAGGAGATGATATAACATTGTCTGCACTTATTTGCAAATGTTGTTTGGTTTTTAGTCTCACTAGGTTTTTTTTTTTCCTGGCCCTCTTCATTTTTTGTATTATGAAATAATTGTTTACTTCTACAGCAGGCTTGGAGAGTAGACAGGGATTCCTTCTGTAAAAAACAGATCCAACTTGCATTGACAAATACCTTCCTCTCTTTGAACAGGTTTTTTTTTCCCCTGCCATCTGCAAGTGTTTGGCTCTGTCTTATTCCTCGTCGTATGCCTCTTTTGGCATCTAATGAAGGTGGTATAGCTGTACTAGGCACTTCTGCAGCAGCACTCTGCGGCTGTGCTGGTGTCCACTTAAAGAAATTCTCAGTGATGATCCCTGTCTCACGTCCTCTGCTGCAGTCTTGTGGTATCCTAGAGCAATGGGACATTAATAACCTCTTTGGTCAGATTTCACTGTTGACTTTATATTACTCCTGAAGAATTTTCTGCTTATAGATACAAAAATATGGCTTTAGTCAGTTATTGAGGTAGTATTCAAGGCAATGGTATAGTTTTTGCTTCCCAGAAGAGTATATAAGCCCTCTGGTTCTGAATACCGCCTATTTCTGTTCAGTGTCTGCTAGCCAGTGTGAGTGCAAAGCTAAATTTGAATCTGGCTTTTTCTTTCCCTTATAAACATGCAAATTTCTCTTAATATACTCCCTCTGCTCCCACATTATTTTGCGCCTCCTATTTGATCTGCCTTTGTTTTTACAGCACTGTAAATATTTTACATTATTGCTCAGAGCGAAATTAACATATAGGGAATTGATGCTGCTCATGTGATTTTCTTACCCTTCTGCTCATAGTTCCTCTACAGCTAGCTACAATATGCCTTTTCCAACCCAGCTTGTATTTGCCTACATTTTTAATGAACATACCTTTTTTCCAATGAGATCTTTCCTGAAACCATGAAGATCCATTTATCTATTTTTGTGTAAGTGCTGAATCTTTCTATATAAGAGAAAAAGTACAGAAACAAAGACTTAGGCTTGAAGAAATAGTGTGGGAGTCCTCAGATAAAGGAAAAAGCGTACAGCTACAGAAGCATTCTTCACTTCACAACCTTGATGTAAGTGAAGGCCTGCCAGTACTTTCTGTAGATATGGCACAGCATGTCTGTGAAGAAGTGTGCTCCTATTCCTTCTTTGAGCTGGCTCACAACAGTGGTTGGTATTGTCACTTACTGGAAGAAGCTGTTTGGAGAGGTCTGTCTGCTCTGTTGAAATGCAAAAGCCAACTTAATACGTTCCTGGCTTGCTGGTTTTTGCTTTTCCTCTTCTGAAAGATCTTTGAAATTTGCCCGTATCAGATGAAAAATTCTTCAGAGCAGGGGAGGGACACACAGGCTGTGCAATCAGTTAGGCTGCTGCATATCCAGGCTGTTGAACATTTAAAATAAAGAGAGCCTGTGGAAAGAATGACTGATGGTCTTAATTCTCCTTGCACGGTCCTGGTTGGGACACTTCCACACTGTTGTGGAAAATGCTTCATATCATACACGAAACTTCCCCCCTCACCACAACAACCTAAGCAGGTAACTGAAGGCTAACTTCATTAACATATTCTTTGGTATGTAATAAATGGCTTGAACACAGGAAACACTAAGCATTAAATCAAGACAAATGACTGGGAAAAACACATTTCACAGAAATGGTTTTTTGCTGTGGAGATGTCCCCTGTAGACAAACTAGACAGTTTTTAGGTAATTTTTTCCCTCCTCAGTAGACATCCTTTCCTAGAGTCAAACTTCAAAATACATGGAAATGTTTTATTGTACTGTCAGTGCATAGATTTAAAGCTGATAGTTGGATAGCTACATAAAAAGATTAACTTAACATTCAGAACACTTGATTCTTTCCAGTGGAAAGTATTTTTGAAAGGCCTCTTGGAAAGGCTGATCATTGAATACAGTCAACAGTGCTGCATGTTCTAATGTCCCCTTTGTGGATGTGTACAACTGAGAAGTGGTGGTTTGGTTTAGACAGCTTATTCCTTTTTTTGGGCCCTTAAATATACAAGAGCTTGTATGTGCATTTAAATGAAGACTTTCAAGAAAGTTAGATTGTGATATGAATATTCCATAGTGTATTGTGGCTGCTGCTAAGTGCCAAATACTGTGAAGTTTCCAACTTTTTGGCTTGTGCCTCTAGTGGTTAAAAAAGTTCATCCCATGAACTTTCTACCAATAATGACCCTTAATAAAGCCTCAGTACAACATTCAAGTTACATGTGCTATATTCATGCAGGAGCAACTTGGTCATTCTGGTTTTCCTAGAAGAAACACTGATTACTCTTTAATTAGACAGCATTCAACCCACTGACCATCTCCCCCAACTTTTTTTGATGGAAGAATAGGTCAAAGTGATTTGGGGGCAAGGGGGTGGGAGGATGGTATCTGTACAGTTTATGCATAAGTTGTTGGTTGTGATCTGTACACATTATCAAATTCCTAGTACCAGGTAAAACCTGGTGATTTTGTAATTGTAGTATACCTATATCTTGTCTCAGAAATGGTGATTGAACAATTGCTTAAACAGAAGTGGGTAGCTGGCAGATTGTAGCGTATAGAAGGAGCTGTTTCTTCCTAGTTCTTTGTCTTTCTGGCAGCCTCCACTGCTGGTTTAATTTATGTAAGTGAATGCAGAGAAAGAAAAGTTGTAAAACTGCTTGCTTACAGAGAGCATAATTCAAATGGTGTCATGAGAACTGCATTTCAGTATTTGATACAGTGCATCCATTTGAGAGAAAAACCACTCAAAAAAAGCCATTTTTCACCATCTTAGGTTTCAGATGCAAATAGCCACTGACTGTTGAAGACTAACATTTTGTTAGCTGTCTTTGTAATTCAAATGTCACAGGCCAAGCAATGGACATTCCCAGTTACATGACACCATTTAAAGGTCCCTTGTTGACCACCATGAATCTCTAGCAGAAGACTGTTTAGTGCTTCCTGTATAAACATGACAGTCATGACTTTCACTAGGAATTACCCCAACATTTTCTTTCAGTGTTCAGCAGTTAAAAGGATCCACTCCAGAGTATGGCCTCTGTAAGCGGCTGTGAAGTATAGCATTAATAATTAGACCTGACATTCATTTTGTTCTTTTCCTCATCTGACACTTCAGTAGCACTTAGTTAATTTAACAAACACTGAGTGGCAGTTTTTTACATGGCACTGTAGGGGCAACTGAGGAAATGAATCTGCCTTTAAATTACCTCAGAATGGAAGGAAGTCAAGCAGCCAGCCTGGTCATTAGGAGCCTAACACTCATGTTAATGAATCAGTGAAGAATTGAAATAATTACAACTTGTGTAAATCAATTAATTGTTTTCAGAGCCTGTCATCCCTGTAGGGAGGAAGTGAAGCTTCACATTCAGCCTCAAGAGACAGGGCTGAGTCAGGGGTCGGCTGTGAGGAGCCCAATCCTCAACAGAGAAGATGCCAGTATCTCTGGTGTGCCTAGATATGTGGCAACTACGCCTTTGCCAGGCCTCTTTTAGTTGTTCTTTAGAAGACTCTTGATGCTGTAAAATAAGGTCTTTAGTGTTAGCCATGGATCACAGGAAGGAACCTGACCTAGATTCATAGCAATCAGAAGCAGCTCAATGCGTAAATCCAAGAACAAAAGCGAAATATGCAGAACCCCCACTGCTCATGTTGCAAAAGGTAGGGTAACTGAAATAGCACACAAAGTCTAGGAGGCCTCCATTAGGCCTGCAGCAATATCCTTAGGTGTTCTTTGAAGGAGAAGTCCCTGTCAGCAAGTCTGGGGCGTGTGGGAAGGCTCCAGTCTTCTTCTGAGGGCAGCATGCAATGCCTCATCCATCTGTTGAAACAAAGGATCAAGGACTAATAATCAGGCAGAAGGACATCCTGTGTTATTTAAGATTTGCAGAAATTAATATTAAAAGTGGAGCAATACATGGAAGACAAGATCATAAAATCAGTTTAAGTCAAAGGTGAAGCTGCCATATTAATTCTTCTTGTAGGGAATCCTCAGTACAAGCTATTAATTTATGAGCTGCATTAAATACAAATCTCTTGTTTGACTATAAGTGAAAGTCCGGAAGACCAGCTAGGCGCACAGCGCAGCTCTTAAAATAATGAGGATTAAAAGAGCCATAACAAGGCAGTAGCAGAGAATATACATTACCAATGATTTAATTTTGGTTCTTTGCATTTGTTATAAATAGGAAGGAAATCAAATCAATGTCTTTTCAGCTTGGCAAATTTATAGCTTGACTTGCTAGGAACTTACAGTTTGCTTTTAAAAGCAGTACACAGAGAAGTGTACTGACAAAGAGTCCAGTTTACTTCGTACAATGTTCTTGAGAGAGGAAACAAAACTCAGAGAAATCCTCAGCCTGGCACAGAAGAAAATGCTTCACTCAGCAATATATCTTAAGCATACAAGCTGACACAGCTACAAAGAGGAATTGTCACAGGATCCCTTGGCACTCCAGAGTTTCTGTGTGCTGTTCCATCATGTTTGATTGTTTAAGCTTCATGGACCTTAGAGGTATGACTAGACAGTATAGTCCTGTGCTTTGTAAAGAGCTACAGCTGCCTTCAGATTAGATATGAAAGACTGTTAAATAGCTCATGTGGTAAGTAAGTGGAAGGTGTGTTGCACTCAATCTGCTGTTTGTTTCCTGTTTCATTTAACGCAAATCTCTGTGATGCCTCAGCTTTCCCACTTGTTCCAAGCCACGGGGCTGTTGCAAATATAAACTAGAGCTTGTAAAGCTTTAGGGGAATGATGGGTGAATGCACATAGCTGTACTCATACGCAGAAGCACACATGTATAAGCAGATCTCAATTAAAGATGCACAATGCCATCATTCAACCAAATTTTAGCAAAGACCTAACGTGAGTGGTTCTAGTGTTCTGCCGCTGTAGTTTTCCCAGTAGGCAGCATAGGTGATTGTCCTGGTTTTGGCCAAGGACTGGGTTAATCTTTGCCAATAGCTGAGAGGGGGCGTGGCCAGACCCTAGTATTATTCCATATCACCTCAGATCCCTGCCAGGGGCAGGCACAGAGACTCTTGCTTCCCAGAAGGATGAGATTTCTGGTTGAGAGAAAGCATGGTGGGGAAGAGCTGGTCGGGATTCCTTGTGGCTTTTCCATGTAAATAGTTTCTTTGTCTTACACATTTTTTTATTAATATTGTTGTTGTTACTTTTCATTTTCTTATCTCATTGCTGTTTCCAGTAAATTGTTCTTACTTCACCCCATGATTTTCACTTTTTATGCCTCTGATTCTCCTCTCCAACCTGCTGGAGCAGGAAGTGGGAGGGGAAGGGGGAAGCAGGGGATTGAGTCAGTGACAATGTGGTTTGGGAGAGTCTCAGTGAGGGCATTGAATTGGGCAGTACCATTCCTAAACCACAGATGTGCATTGTAAGAACATTTACTTCTCTATTAGTTGTAAGATTTTGCATTAAACGTGCTGTGCTAAAGGAGAAAGAAAACAGAAATTACATATATATGAAGCTTAATCCAACCACATAATTTGTGCATATGTTCGTTCTGCAAGACATACTGCACTCATCTGAGATCCAAACAGCATGTTTGAAAGAAACAGAAAGAGTTAGCACAAATTACTGTATCATTAACTGGATTTCAAATAGCCATGGAAAAATCTTTGGAGGTCATTTTTTACAGTTTACTGCTCAGAGCAGGGCTCTTTTCAAAGCTAAATCAGATTGCTTGTCTGAACAAGTTCTGAGTTTGCAACTTAGATCAGACTTTGATTAACAGTTTTGATTAACATATCTTTATGATGCTAGTTTCTTTTAGCAATGAGTTGACAAGGCTTTCTGGTACAAGGACACAAAACAAGGCATTGTTCTTTGAAAAGAGAAATAGACCCAAATGCAGATGTCTGCCATCAGAGTGAGTAAAAGTGAGTTATTTGGCAAAATTAGCATAATGCTCTCGATGAAAATAAACGTATTTCAGGACCTGACCCAGGGAGCCTTATATGTTGGCACACTTAAGACCGAATTTTTTTGTTAACTCACAGCCTCAGTCAATAGCTCCAAGACTCATACTGTTCATGTGTTCAGGTTACATGGCAAGTTCAACAATAATCTGGATTTACTTTATGTTGTTTGGAGGTCTCAAACACATGCCTACTGTACTAGTCACACATTAACAGCATAAATACATTTTCAAAAGCATTGAGCTAATAGTGTGAGAAAAGGTCTTAAGGATGTAGTGTTGCTGACCTTCAGATATTTCTATTCAGTTATATAGGACTATGCCAGTAAGAATATTTTCTAAATCAAAATTTCTCTTAAACTTAACAAAATTGTGATACATTGCTGTGATTGTGATAGTGCTAACTATCTATATCTCAAAGAAGTGGAGAATTTATCAAAAGTGTAAGTTCAAGGAGAAAAAAAAGGGAAGTGTCTTGGGCTGATTAGCTTATTCATCCCAAAGATAAAAAGTAAAAATCAACTTAACTTAGCTTGTATTACTATACCCTTTTGTCTTTAGGACAGAAGATTGGCATAGAAGCTGGATGTCCTGTACCAGTCTGCCCATTCTTTGCTGCATTAAAGAAGGACAGTTGAATAAAGTGTGCTTTTAGAAAACTGCCTGGTTGCATTAAAAAAAAAAAAATCAGTAATTTGTTAGCTCTTTGCTAAAGCTGTAGTACTGAACATGTGAAAGGTTCCCTGACTTTGGCTGTTTTAGTTCCAATTCTGCACTACCTTCTCACTGGAAGTAGGCTTTTTTTCCACCTCAACTGGTCTTTTTTAAAACAGTCACAAAGAAATGTTTAATTTCTGTGTTAATATTGCCTCATGATGCTTTCATTTTTAGTTTCCACAGTGCTGAACTTCTCAACAGACTCCTGAAGTCTTTAGCAAACATGAGCAGTCTGGGATAATCTGTTACATAGGAAGCAAGACATCAGAGTCAATAATGTAGGAAGAGACATCTTTCTGCTGGAGGCTATGTCACCCCTGGATTGTTGACGATATCAAAGCAATCAAAGGCTTTTTTTTTTTCTCTGCAAACAATACTGAGCATTCAAGTTAGTGTGCTGAAGAAATAAATTTCACTAGTAAGCTGGCAGACCACTCCCCACCTGGCTTCTATTCTCTGGCCCTTCTGCAGTAACAAAAAGGAGCACAAATGTGCCTGCAGAAGAACTGAACAAATGTGGAATGTGGTGTGTCAGGAGATCACACTTAACCAGAGCACTGCTGCAGCCTGGCAGACCCTTTGCCAAGTGGTCCCCTGGGGGACTGATCCTGTTTGTGCTGGGGGATTGGGACAGCCCTGAAGAAGTGAAGGAGCACAAAGGTTGTACAGTTGCTCAGTTCCTTCCCTTGCAGCTGGGACCTGTGCCAAGTACAGGCAAGCCCTGAGGATGTGTGCTGTCTTTCCCCCTCCTCCCTGCAGCAGCTGTGTACTCCAGCACCCAAATAAATCTTAATCACTCCATGGTGGCTCTTTTGTTCAACTGTTTTTAAACTTGGAGACCCATTTATGCAGTCAAGTTAACACAAGACTCGGGGCTTGAATCTGCATTGTTGTCTGCTTTGTGCAGTAATTTAATGGGCATGCCAAATGGTAGTTGAACAGCACTAAACCCTTGACCAGCTTTTTTTTTAATCTTTTGTGTACAGACAATCGATTATACAAGAGGGAAAACAGAATAGTTTGTTTGATGTAAAACAAGCTGCAAATTTTGCCATATTGTCGTTCCCATCCTTATTACGATTAAAATTCACTTCATGCAACTAAAGGAGAAGCCTATACTGAGATATATGCATTACTGTACCCAGGCATAACAATTAACGTTATGTGTAGCATTGTGCACACTTCAGGTGGAACAATTTTTCTTTCTGAATGTTTATGAAAGTTTGCCCTGTTTTCAACAAAATTAAACCAAAATTATGAGCTTTAGGTAAAGGGAGAAAAGGAATGGTACAGATTGCAAAAACAAATACCATGTATTAGGAATTTTTTTATTGGTTACTGCTTCAGAGCTAGTTGTAATTTCCATTATAACAGTATAACAATAAAATTTTCTGTGTCGGAGACCCTACATGTGAGATATTATTCTGTGAAGTCTGGAGCACAGTGCTTTCTCAAACATCCCCAAGAACCTGGAACCCTGGGACTGGAACCTGGTTTCCTCAAAGCAGTAGCTTCACAGCCAAAGCAATAGCCTGAATGTAACAGTCAATTAAGTTCAGCAGGACACATTTTACAGAAGAAAAATCTCCAGGATCAGAATAGCCTAAATTGCAGTGGTAATGAAGATATTTACTGAGATGAACTGGTTAAATTTTCCAGCAAAAGTTTTCTATCTCAGTTGTCAGATAAGTTGTTGACTGCTCTGTGAAGGCAACAGCAGTCTTTGCACAAGTGGAAAACATCTGTGATGCTTTAAAGGTCTAGAGTGTATATTTATTGCATAACAATTTAATCTTCTTGAGTCGATAGGGTTTGCCACAATTATACCAGCTTAAGAAACGAACAAAGCTTTAAGGACACACCCTGAGTTTAGAATATCCCTTCTCTTCAAGGATAATTTTGATCTGCCTTTAAGAAATGAAAGAGAGTTTTCTTCAGTTTTTTTGTGTTGAGAAATCTATTTTTACCACATGGTGTCAAATGCCAGAAGGAATTCTCTTACTTGAACTTGTGCAAAGAAAACATATATGACATATTTCAATAGTGACATTCTAAAATTCAAGCTGCCCTGAGTGAAAAAGGGCATCTTCAAAGGTTTAAATATTAATATTAATTAAATATAAATTAAAATAGAATTATAAATTAAAATTAAATATTAAACAGAATTATCTGTGTTACTTGAAAAATTAAAAAAAAGAACTAAAAAAATCATTGGAAGCAACATTTTATCTTCTGATGTATTGAGATGCACATGTAGATCCAGTATTATTGTGAGACATGAAATTATTGGGTGATGTGTCTATTCAACAAGCAGAAAGAACCATGTTAGTTCAGGGCTTCCAAAAAAACCCCTACTCTTGAAAATGAAGACCCATGGAATAGAGCAAATGATTGGCTTAATTTTGGGTATGTAACAGAGTAACATATTTTAATGGAAGAAAATTAACAAATATAACAACGTCAGCCACCAGAAGGAGAAAAGAAATTTGCACAGAGAAATAGCTGTTTTATATCTTTTATATTTTGTGCTGTACATCCACCAGAGGCTAAAACTATAACATCATGGATTCTTTCCTCGTGACATGTTGTTGTGTCCACCATGGAGGGCAACATGATAAATTTTCATCAGGCAGTCTGTCACCCAGCTGGCAGACAGTGAAATATAATACTGTCAGAGGGCAAGCCAATAAAGAAAAGAAGACAGAAACACAATGTTTTTCTGGCCTGTGACCACCATTTTAGTTATGCTAATCCAACAAATTAAATGCAAGAAAATCTACTTAAAAGGCAATGTTATGCTCCAGCTGCCAAAAAAATCAAGAAATTGCAGTGTGATGCTCCTTCCAAAATGTGCCCTCCCCACGTGCACATGCACACATACACATACACACACATAGAGAGCGTGGTTATGTCATGCTCAGAAGTAATGCTGAGTGTTCCATTTAAGGGGAGCCAAGCAGACAAGTGAATAAATTAGTGTTGTTAGAACAGCTGGAAATAGGTTTTTCTGTCTAGCCCTTTTCAATTTGTTCTCTTACATTGCATTAATATTCTGTTTTCCGCCTTAAGAAAGAGGGGACAGAAAATCAGGAGATAATAAATTCCTAGTTTAGCATTTCCATTGTCTTTCATGTTAATGGCTTTTCTCAGGCTCAGGGCTATACCTTACACTATGGGGCAGCCTGTAATAATTCCTCCGAACAACTAGCTCTTACACTTGAGTATTAATCTGTAGTCTTAATTCTGCTTCAGAGGATAGATCCTTGTTAGACCATTTTCAACTACTTTTTCACCACAGACCATGTGCACAAACATTTTTTATGAATGTAGGGTTTCTTTCCTGTCATTTAAATAAACATTTGTTTCTATGGCATAGAATTCACCAAGAGTTACTTGTAATAAGGAGACAATCTTATTTTGGTTTCTCCTATTTTAATTTTAGATTATATTTTAAAGATAATAAGTTATTGTTTTACTGAATTAAAATAGGATCATTGTTCCTATATTTGTAGATTCATTTTCAAGAGCTTTTTCTGTACCAGCTCAAGCCTCTTGTGATTATATGTCTTTCTCAGACAAGCAGAAAGGGGGTCATGTTACTAAACTGAGATTTTACTTTTTTTAACAAAAGGGGTTTGGGTCCTGTAACTGGTAATGACTGAGGCCAAACACTGTACCATGAAGCTGAATAAAAACAGTCTCTCCTGGCAGTTTCCTGCTCATGGAATTCAAAGATGGCAAATAGGACCTGGAAGCAGAAAGTCTATGAGCTGTTTTTGCAGCTACTGCAAATCTGAATCCCTGAAGGAGGCAGTAGGTGCACTTTCCTCCTCACAGAGTAGGGTGGGTGTGCCCTGACAGGTGGGAAAGTGTGTGAGGGGTTTCCACATACGAAACCATTTATCCACCTAATTGCAGACAGAAAGAACCAAATAGACAGGAACAATCCAATAAACTGTCATGAGAGAAAGGTTAGAGGGAACATACAGATCTCTGG
Organism: Orthonyx spaldingii; assembly: GCA_013397795.1. Lineage (NCBI taxonomy): Eukaryota > Metazoa > Chordata > Aves > Passeriformes > Orthonychidae > Orthonyx > Orthonyx spaldingii. The sequence goes on along the minus strand of VZTJ01006240.1, from coordinate 260,229 downwards.
CTTATTGAAGTATGACTACACACAACCTGTTTTGGGGCTTCAGTGGCCCTCAGCCCTTCAGCAGCAGCCTGGGAAAGGTTTGAAAAGGGATTGCAACTATTATTGATTTCATGAGCCATAAATCTTCCAGCATTGTTGTTTTTTAATTACCAAGACACCAGGTGAAAAATTGCAATTCCTGAACAACTATCCAAGCATGCCATTAAAGACACAAGCATGATGGCAGCATCGGCTGTGTTAGCATCACACTCTGTAACTTGGTGCCCAAGAAGGTGCGAAACACAGATCCCCATGGCTGACTCCCTGCAGCAAGTGCAATTTCAAGTGACTGCGTTAGGTTCACCTAAGCCAGCCGTGGAATATTGAGTAGGTGCAGTAAGGGCTTGGAGCTTGGCAAACTTCGAGGCAGAGGCAGGAGGTGCTCCACCATGGGACTCCCTTTGGGGCTTAGGGCTCTCCGTGCTGCTTCCAGCTGCAGGCAGGAGGCCTGGGAATGGCACTTCAGTCTCTCACTTCAGCTTGGAGAAAAGCAGCAGTCCCTAGAGGTCACATGAGAACGCACAGTATAAGTGGCAAGATTTAAAACCTCTGCCATGGCCCTTCCAGTGAGACCCAGGGAAGGTTACACTTAGCAGGGGGATGTAATACACCTGCTTTTGGTGTCTGTCTTTCTGTCTGGCAGGCAGTTGACAGGGGAAAATTACATGCTTCTACACCCAGGATAGCTTTTAAGTCATTTGCGTCTTAATGAATTAAACTTCCTTGGGTTACCAAGAAAGAAGGGCCTCCAATTTTTTTGCCCTATTCTACACCATGGCTTGTTCAGGTAAGTTCAGGCCTTTCAGAAACCTTTACTACCATCAGTTATATCTACTATCCATTATATCCTCCAGCCTTTTAGCCATACTTTCTATATTCTCTCATTTCCAGTCTGACTGACACAACAGTTGCTTTCAGGGAATGTAGTCTTTAATTAATTAACTTACTAGCAGATGTTTTCTGCAGGCTATGATTTCTTGTCTAAAAAGACATTTTTCTACTGAGAAAATATAAGGCTGGTTTAAGAAAAAACCCAAACTGTAGCTGCAAAAAGTAGTAATTTCCTCCATTGTAAACTTCATCTCATCACTTCAGTGATATGATTTGGCAGCCAAATCTTCAGGGTCTCTGCTGTCAGTGCCCATTATTGCACCTTCTGGTGAATGCTGGAGTGTTGAAGCACCATCACAAATAAAATAAATGGTGCTGCTAACTTGTTTTTTCACAGTGATGGCTGAACCACAATAGTAGCAATAATAACTTGTTTTACTCCAGTATTGACCATAGTGAAAACTGGAGCAGAAAATAGGAAAAGAGATTCTAAAGCGTATATCAACTAATCCAAATCATTCATCCTCCTCTGCAGATCATAATTTTACAGCTATTTACACATGGAATTGAAAAGTGTTGTTGTATCCCTATCCAAAGGATCATAAATATTAAGAAAGCACAGTGAGCCTCTATTCCTTAGCTGAGTTTCATCTAACTGCTATTATGGTACAAAAGCTGATCATTAACAATTCTTCTGGTTTTGAAACTTAATTTTACGGATGCATTACATGCAAGAACATCTAGGGTCCCAAAGAATGTTATGGTTGACTCAGTCTAAGGTCACAGCCTGTAGCTGTCAAAGAAAACAAAGACTATATGGCATTTGTACAGACCTGTTTTTAAAGTTATTCAGACATTTTGCCTGCTATATTTAGCTAAAGTCAATACCTATCTTTCTTAAAAAACTCAATCAATCCAATTTATCTATATAGCTATGAGACTTTCTTGTGTAGCATTGTGAGTTTAGCCTTTTGTTGCCTTGTAAATATAATAATAAATAATATTTGGTAATCTGTGCCACATCTCCAGCACCTGTAGCCTCAAATAGGCAAGGCCCAGTGCCTTCACACACTGTTGTCTCTCTGCAAGGGCAGTAGAAGTGGGCACCAAGAATGGGGGTTGAACTGTATGGTTCGAACTGTGGCAACAGCAGCAAGAATCTGAGCACTAGTGGCTGCATGAAATCTTAGGTGCTAACATCATGAGTCAGGATAGATCTGCTTTAATGATGCAATCTAAAACAGAACTTGTGGGCTGTAAAATCTGTCTGTTTGGGGTACTGTCTAATCACTGAACAGCCAGCAGCCATTTCCATTCCTACTAGTAGCTAATAGGGAACTGGAAAACACAGGATGTACTTCTTCCTCTCATTCATTTCCCTGTCCTGCCAGTCCTTTTATGCTTTAATTAGACTCAATAACTTGTTCAAGCAGCTCCTGAGTGGGAGATATCACATGAGAAATTCACATTTGACAAAGTTATGCAGAGGGCAGGCCAGCAGGGAACTCCTGTTGCAGTGACCAGGGTCAGAGTACAACTTTTACTCCCACAGCAACTAGAGAAAATTTCAGTCTGAGCTGAGAAATCACACTGGAATTCCTCTTAATGCAAAATGAAGTTATATAGCTGACAATTTTGTAGCAGGGCACAAAAGTTGGTTTTCCTATCCAATTCAGCATTAATCATTACAATCCGTCTCAATAAAAATGAATGCATTTTGTCACATCCTATCTCTTTGATGTTGCTGTGTACTGTGTGATCACTGCATATTTTTATTTGGGGCACATCTGAAGTCTGTACATTAGAAGAGGCTCACTCCAAGACAGAAATTAGCAATTAGGTAGTTAGGACGTGTTGATAACAGAGTGTGCAACTTATTGCACAATAGCAGGGAAAATGTATATAACATCTTTATTTTAATGTTATTGACATTTTAGCATAACCGAAGTCCGTTGTAAATGTAGGGGTTGCATTTTACTAAATAATGAATAGAAACAGGAAAAGTGATCCTACCCTAAAGAATTTCCAGTCTGTTGGGAACAGAGTGTAATATAATAAATAACATTCAGACAAAATAAACAACTGTAACATTCTTGATAAAAGTGCTTTTTTCATTATCATAAGTTATGTTTTCCATACTCAGGACTAGATCTATTAACTGAACTGCATATCACAATTCTTAGAGTCACAAAGTGAAGCTTTCAGGCATCATTCCAAACACCAGTGCCCTGAGCAATATCAAAATACTTCCTCTCAAAACAGGAGGGGAGAAGGAGAGCTGAGTATCCATGTTAGGATTTCCCCAAGCTGCTTTCCCCCAACAAAAATATGACAATAGTGCCCTTGAAGTTTTGCAGACTTCTGGTAATTTTTAAAGAATCCTTTAAAATAGTATAGTTTTGGTCAAAATATAACAGATAAAATGGGAACCAAGGCAGCCACAGTACTGAAGGAAGCATCAGAAACTAAAGTTGGAAAAGCATTTTTCAGCATCAGGCCAAAAGAGTCCACAGCACAATCAAATAATGGATTTTCCATATTTGTATTGATGCAGCTGTATTTTAATGAACAGAACTGGTAATGAGCTAATGACTAAGAATGTGTCTCGCAATCATCTGCTGTTTAAACAGGGAATCTACCTGCAGGTGCAGCAAGATCCTCTCTTTTCTTTTGTGATGGAACCTCTGGAGCTTAGAATAGATTTGCCCCTTGAGGACAGTCAGCCTTCTGGTGTTAGACTTAAGAACCTAAGATTTGTTGTTAAGCTTCCTGGGGATACAGTAAGGTCACAAATGCTGTATGCTACATAGTATTTTCTTAATGGATTATTTTTATTGCATTATTCCTTCTAAGTTTTCTGTGTTCCCTGCTACTACCAACTGTAAAGTTCTTTTAAACCCTCTGTCAAAAACCTCAGTTTTGTACATACCAACCCATCCACTTTTTCATTCTTCAAAGAACTGCCTTGTAGGAACTCCACATGTAGATATCTCTTACACCCTCTCCACCCCTTTGTCAGGATTCACCTCTTTTTCCACTCACAAATCTCGCCTTCAAAACTCTTCAAAAATTAGACAACTTTATTTTGTTGTTCCTTTAAAAAAAAATGAGGGAAAGAAATAGTTCTTTCCTCCTCACAGCCTGAACCTTTCCTTATTCTCTTAACTACCTTCCCAATAATTGGGTCATATGTATTCTGTGTAACCCATACCAAGGACATGGCAAAAGAGGCTCAGTTTGTTCATTTTTTTGCCTGCTTAGGGTGCATTCTATCCAGGTAGTATCTCCCTGTTATCACAGATGAGCAAAACAGCAGGTACCAGCTCTTCTGGAAAGGTGAGATTGAGTACAGAAGTATCAACAGCCCTGTTAGGAACTGCTTTCTGAAACTTAGGCAGAGTGGAAGAAAAAGACAAAATTTTGGTTGGCCAATGTGTATATTTGAATTCTTTCACAGATGTTTAAATGGTCTATACAAAGACTTCTAAATTCCATTAAGGCTTTCTCCTTCAAGTTAGTACTGTTGCTCTTTAAAAGGTCCCATCAAAGGAGCCCCATCAAAGGCTAGAGAGTAGAAAAATATACTAGCTAAGGTGGAAATGCCCTAATTCAATAGAAATAATTGTTATTTATATCAATTTTGAATTATTCTTTGTTTCTTCTCTGAGCATAACTGAATTATTCTGAAAAAGATACAGAAGAAGTAAAAGCCCAATGAGAAATGCTTTCTCATTCAGCTGCAGTTTTAATATGATCCTTCATTTCAGGTTTACAACAGCCAGAAATATTGCAATATTGCATGATATTCTCAGTTGGTGTAAATTAGCTGGAGCCCTTTAAACTTAATGGAGTAGTGCTGATTTAGTGCCTGGGAAAATGGAGATGTTGATTACTGTGTAGTGTGGCTCTTAGCAGCTCATTAATGAGAGCTAATGGCATCATATTTTTATACCTCACAGAAACCAGACTGAACAACTTTCAGTCCTTTAGTTGCCCTGAGAGAAAAAGGCTGTAAACTATGCTGTAATTCCTGTACTAAGCTCTTGTCTATGGAACTGTTGATTCAAAGTTGGATGCTGCAGATGATGAAAGCCTGGTGATGATGAATTCTCCATATCCATCCAGTTCTCAAGGGAGCTAAAAGAATGTAAGCACTTTCAAGGACTTTCTACCTGCGAGTTGATATGGTGATGATCAGTCAAAGGTTAGACTTGACCTTAGAGGTCTTTTCCAACCAAAATGATTCTGTAACTCACAGCCAAAAAACTCCTTTCTCAAACAACAGGATACTTGAGGAAAAGATGTCACCTGAACTCCTCTGTCTGATATATCAACATTTACTGGAATCCTTGTTCTCTTCAACCAGTTTATCATTCATCTTTAATGATTTGTCTGAAGATTGCTCAGCACTATACCAGCCATAAAGATTCTTCAGGTTATTTTATGCCCTGCAGGCCCTGTCATTATCCACTCTCCTCATTTCAAATTACATTGGGAACATCACATTTTGGCCCAGGCAAATGAACAGTTCATGAAACGTTTTACCTCAAGAATTACTGCATTTGAAATCCTGTGCCAAATAGATAATTGTAGCCAGCTATTCTGAGTACACTGCTAGGATGAGTACTGTATTGTTCTCTTCTCCAAATCCTTCATGAATGCAAACCCAAAATCTGACATACTTCCAGCGTCACAGTTTGAGTCCCTGAACAGATTGTTACTCTCAGAAGTGAAATCAAATACAGTAAATTGAAAGCACTTCTGACTCCCTCTTACCCTGAGGCACACAAATGACAAGTGTGCACCTGCGGTGGGAGGCACTGATCACTATACTTTTTTCAGTTTTGCTTTTTGAAATACCTTCTGCCTTTTCTCCCATATCTCATCAGCCAAAAAATCTGAAGCTTATTTTGCTCTTTAATAGCATTCAGTGGATAAAGGCGATCTTATGGCAGGAGGGAAGGCTGATAAGCTGTCTCTTTCCACAAGTGAAAACTCCTTTCCTGAAGGCTGGCCTCTGTTATTTTTAAGGGGTAGAGTAATGAAGGTACATCTTCCTGTGAATTACTTATTTCATGCCATGAGACAAAATAACACTTTTTTTGGTTTTTTTGAGAGCCCAAAATTCAGAGGGGAACATTATGCAGAAGTCCGCAAACTGCCTTTTGTTTCCCCAGCAATCGTGTCACTCTAGTAACAGATTCTCAGTGTGATGGTGAATGAGTTGCTACATATTTAGGTTATGTGCTGCAAGAAGGAGGAAGGGCCATATGGAGTCTTACAATAGCCAGCTCCTATGAGGGTACTTCAGCTTGGCTGTTGAATTGGTGCTACACATAGCAACTGACAGGATGGCACAGTAGGATAATACAAGACATTGTGCTTCATTTTTCTGGACTGCTGCATGGTTTAGGTTTTACACACCTGGAGATGTTTTACCTGGTCACTTAAGTGTTTTAAAGCCATTTGGGAGAACTGTGTTCTCAATGCAACAGGTGAAAAATGCCATAAGAAGGACAAGTCGCATTATCACAATTACATTCTGTAGTTCTGATTCCAAACATGTCTGCAAAACATCCCCTCGGAGCCAGGCAGCAACCCTTGGGTATAAATCATTTTTATCAGGCAAAGGCAAAGTGTTTTCCTTACCTTTTCTGAACCAGTAGCTGCAGCAGATTACTAGCCCTAGGAAAAAATCAAATTGTGCAGGCTTAGAAAAGGAATGTGCTCTGCATTCAGTTTAAACTAATCCTTTAAAACTCTTCATGTAACACCATTGTTGAGTATGGGACCACAGCATATTGTACATTCGAAAGTCATTTAAACAGAAATGGAGCTGGCACCACTGTATGAGCACCAACTACAGAAGCATGTATGTGCTGCAACACTGACCCGCTTATCATTTCAACATTGTTATTTGTATTGTCTCATGCCTAGGAATACCAAACATTTAATCAAATTCCCTTGATTTTGTGAATACAGAATACCAAGCCTGTTCTGCCCTCATAACTTCCTGTCAGTGGGCAGATTACCGACAACAGTTACAGCAGATGGACAAGGTTATCACATGAGGAGAAAATACCAGTTGTGCCAGGGCATATCAGAGATCTATCTCACCCACTGTCTGCTCCCTGGCAGTAGCCATCTGTGGGTGCCTAGGGAGAATTTAAGGACATCATACAGCAATAGTTTGACAGAACACTTTGACAGAATATTTTGTCACTTAAATGCAGTTGTCTTCCTTCACAACTGTCCTTCATGTTTTATTCTAAGAATTCATCTAATCTCACTAGTGAGCCATGGAAACGTTAGCATACCCAGTGCCTTTGGGTGAGGGACTTAACAGATGATCTGGTTTTGGCTGGAGTAGAGTTGCTTTTCTGCACAGCAACTAGCATAGGCCTGTGGTTTAGATTTCTGAATCCTGAAAACAGTGTTGATAACATGGTGATGTTTTATTATTGCTGTGCAGCACTTATACAGCATCAAGGCCTTTTCTGCTCCTCACCCCATTCCCTCAGAGAGCAGGCTGGGCATGGAGAAGGACAGCTGACCCCAATTGACCACAGGGATACACCATACCATATGGTCATGCTCAGCACACAAAGCTGGGGGAAGGTTAGCCAGGGAAGGTTAGCCAGGGAAGGCCGCAGCTTCGGGCCATGCATTTCTCCACAGAAGCTGACAGGAGGGGATTAGTAACAGAGCAATTTGGATTTCTGAGCTCGGTGTGCTAGGACACCTTCAGCCTTACACCCAGTGACCTGGCTCAGCCTTTGCTCAGCTGCATCACCAACACACAGACCAGTCCTACAACTGAACCGTGCCAAGTCATGTCCAAAGCTGTCTGTTTCCTACCTATGCACACCTACAGCTGTGCTTTCACATACCGCTCGTGGCTGGGGAGACTGCAGGTCTTGCATTTTAATCGTCTTGCTGAATTCACTAAGGTAGGGAGCAAGGCTGTGTCTGGTCTCATCAGCATTCTGAATATTATACTTATCACACAGAGAGCAGCAATAACTCCAGGGTAATTAATTACCTAAGGTACTCCAGCTCTCAGAAACACAGAAAACAATTAATACAATTTAACTTTACAGCTAACGCAACAAGTTAAAATAGAGAAACAAATCCTTTTTTTTTTTTTTTTTGGTTCATTAGACAGGACATAAACTCTCCTGTGAACAGGCCTGATAAATGGAATTTCCCTTTAGGGCATTACTGATGAAAAATGACAAGTGTAATATTTCTATCTAGCACTTTGCTGAGATTCTGTCAGCGAATCTCCAAACCTTGCAGTTCCAAACTACTCTAAGGAAGATTTTATCCTTAAAGTCTCTAAGGAGGTCCTTCCTTCCCAAAATATGCTGGCATTCTGACATTGTGGTGTTGTCCCTGGAAATGCTTTAAAACGCCAAGGTATTGCTCCTCCCCAGGAGACTAAGTCTGGTTCATAAAAAATAAAATTTTTATTTCATGGGTAGATAAATATGTTGTGCAAGCATTTGCTGAAGTGCAGAGAATTTTTCAGCTGAACTGATATTTTATGCCATAAAGAGCCAATGTTTCTATCCATCTAAACTATCTGCCTATTTATACCTCCAATCACCATGGCATCCAGTCACAACAAATGGAAAAAACCCACAGAAACCCCTCTTAGTTTGTTAGTCATCATTATCAGCATGTATGAGCCATCAGATCCTGTTTGCATTGCTCATCCAAGTACCCTCTACAGCTCCCAGTGTGCTGCATGTGCAGTCTGAACGCGTAGTTCTCACTTCAAACTAGAGACAATGTGCAATGCTGAATGCCTAAATGCTTTCTCCACTGGAATTTTTTTTCAATCATTAGCTTTTGAGGTGGAACTCCACTGTAAGCTTGCATAGACAAAAGGCTAAAAAGGGATTTCTCTGTCAGCAACCTATTAACATCTATTAATACGTCTTACTATGCATGCCTTACACTGAGTATGAAGGCATCAATTCATCTCAAATGGGCTAAAAATTCATCATCCCAGATTCTTCACCACTATAACTTGTTAGAACTGGAGCTAAACCAGCATTCCCTTCTGGTATGCACAATATCATAATGATTTACATTGATTTCTTCAGAGAGAGGATCAAGCTTGCAGAAGATTTGCTTCTTCTACCACAGCTGAGTATGTGTGGGTGCAGATTTAGCTTGTCTAAATCAAATGAAGGATGGACTCTATGCTCTTGAAATTCAGCTGAGGCTCAAGGACCAGTTTAATCTGCCTGCTTTCCATTACAATGTAGTAGAGCACCTAAATTAGTTACCTCATTCCACCATTCTAACCTGGTTTATGCTTCTATGTTCATCCCCTGGCACCAAGTTAAGGGATCAAGCTATCACTGCCCACCCCGAGGGATACCTGGGGATACAGGCACCCAGGCTAGGCCATGGCCTCACAAATAAACCTTAGAGCAGCGTTCCAGGCAAGATGTGGGTGGGTGCTGCTTCCTGGGAAGCAGAAGGTTGCAGTCCCATGTTGCTGCTGCTGGAGATAGTGGTAACAGTGTGAGGCAGGTTCCCCTCTGCTCATGCCACAGGCCGTAGTGCCCCAAAATCCCCCCTTAGTGCCTTGTAACTCGGACACTTAAATTAAGAGGACTGATTTATGCCATCTGTGGTTAAATGTCTCTATATTTCTTTAATTTATATTTAAGGTTAAATGTGTCTATATTTCCTTAATTTATAAATAAGGCTTCAGTCAAGTAAACGGTATTCCTTGTGTGCCACTTCACTTACCAAATTGGCTATAATGTCTTTTCTGTGCTCATTACAGTTTAGTCCTTCCAGACTTAGCCAGCCTAGGATGGGTGTGTAATTACTCATATTTAAGAAGAAAATGAAAACCAGAAAAAAAAGAATAAAAAGAGAAAGTGCAAGGAATCCATGAGCCGAAGATATATTGCTGGGTTAATTTAAGATCAAGATTTAGCTTGAAGCATAGTTCATGGCAAAATAAAAGTAACTCCACTTCGTAATTCTGAACATAAGGAAAATAGAAATCTAGGACATTGTAATGTATGCCAGGTCCCTTCCTATTCTCAGGGTAGCCAAGGGGTAACATATATTCCCCCAAAATGTATGCAAGTCACTGTTTGCAACAGAGCACCACAGGCTTCAGGACAGGCTGTGGCCACCAGCAGCAGACAAGAGCAAGAAGGTTGGAGTGAGACAAAGTAGTGGGAACATATGAACTGCCAGAGCCTCAACCAACAGCACTAAATGGTGATTTAATTCTAAGAAAAATACTTCACGTGTAGTCCCATGCATATGTGGCAAGTTCAGAGCTGCCCTGTGATGCTTCATGACTACCATGCACTGTCTTGCCTCCAGCAGACTCTCTATGAACATATTGGTTCATTTCAATGAGGAGACATGGAGGAAGAGCCAGGAACAATAAAATTAGCTCTGGCAGCCACGTCTGTGAAGGTTCAGAAAAGCAAATACTAGGAAAACAGTTCAGAGAGCAACTTTCTCTTGAAACATCTCTCATCTTTTAAAAATTTGGCTTTGTCCTTAAGGTCTACAAAACCCACCATGGTCCTAAAAAAGGTGAGGTAACTGATGAGCTGTGACTACTGGTTATCACAGGATCACAACCATTTCACTCCCACTGTAAGCCTTCTCCCACATGTGCATTATTTACTTCACCTCTTGCTGTAAACTCCAGTCTTAACTAATTTTGGATGAACCATGTTGCTTTTTGTATTGCCTGTGGTTCTTCAGTGAGGATGGGTTTTGGTGCTTCTTCATCATCTTCCGTGTTCTTCAATGTTCAGTATCTCAGTATCCCTTGGCCATAAACTATCATTCCTGTGCTGGTGCCCTCCATTACTGTGCCCCTGGTGCACAGAGCCCAAGCAGCTTCTTGTCACCAGGTGTAAGCTCCCTTACTGTTTCCAGCCAGGAAAGGCAGCAATCCAAGGTTTCTTCTTAGTCTTGTTCTCTGCCTCAAAGATACTGAAGATGCCACTGGTGGTGACGTGTTTGTGTTAGTGGTGGTATGTTTGTTTATACTGTCCTCAGGAGTAGCTGAAATACCGAGAGCAACTCGTTGCCTTTACACCATAGAGTAGTAAAGTATCACAAAATGGATTGTTTCTTTTTTCATTGCAAAAGGGAAAGTGTAAGGAAAAGAATGCTGTGTTTAAACATCCTCTTTATCGCTTTCTGGAGTCTTAGGGCAATTTGGTATGATCTCTCCCTGTTCCCTTGCCTGCCTGACTTCCTATTAAATGTTTGAAGATGAATACCCCTGCATGTGTTGTTTTACATCAAGTCTCCTTCTTTCCTTGCTTCCTCTGGTCCTTCTGATCTGCCACTGCTCCTTACTATTTCACCCTGACACTTATCTCCCTTTACAATGGCATCCCACACTTTTCATACCTAAATTATGTTTGGCAGATTATTGAACCCCTTGACCCCATAAAGCCAAGTTTTGCTCTGAAGATACACATAAAAATTAAAGCAATGAGCCAGTGGTGAATTAAGCTGGTAACAAAGTAAAACATTGGATGGAGGATAGTTAATGAAGTAAGACACAACCTAATGCAGTTAGTGAAGCAGAATGGTGATAGAGAATTGTCCTTCAGGATCCACTTGTCCTAGTGGACGATTTTAGCAAGTTACTGAGAAAGAAATCTGTTTTGAACATATTAAGGAAATCACTGGGTGACAAGACATGAAAATGACTATTGGACCATATGGTCTCTGAGGCAGGAAAATATCACACAAGCGTGTGTGCCTGACCCATCACAAATGACTGACTAATCATAAACCAAGGATTATGCTGGAAGGCGTCTCCTGGCCATTAACTCCATCCCCTTGGTCTTGTAAGCAGCACCAAATCCTATACAAAAAAATTTAATGTGCAGCATAATTACACTTTTACTGTGCTTTCCAGCTCCTCAAATAGATTTCAAACATGGGTGCTGACAATTTAGGCAAATCACTCTTTGTTACACTGCCAGGAACCTACATTAGCTATTATCAGTCATTTACAGATGGATTGGTCTTCCTTCCTTCCTTCCTTCCTT
>VZTJ01006240.1:201074-246291 GCA_013397795.1 Orthonyx spaldingii | reverse complement strand
ATGGCGGGAAACTGCCCCAACCTGCCTGCCTCTCAGGACTCACTGTCCCAAGAGGTATTATCTGCCCAATCTACCTGGTCATTGACCCACATTGAAAAGGCAGGTTGAGCCACAGTTTCGCATGCCATGGGCGACCCAGCCCGTGGCTCCGCCACCGGCTGGGTGACCGCCACAATCTTGTTTCTGCAGAATACTTTCTAAATTCTGTCTTCGAAGCAAATTTCAAGAGACCATCTTGTGTACAGAGGTCTTAGATGACACTGCAACTCCAGTTTGACATAAAATATCTCACATTTAACCTGTCATTATAGCAAAATTAACATTCATAATTCCAAAAGAGGGATTTATAACCTTTTTTTAAAACAGCAGAGCACAGTGTATTTTCTAAAACAACCGATTTTCAGGACAATTTTTAAAGTAGTGTTTGACAAAGGTAGTGATTAGCTTAAACAGGCACTTGTTACTCTGTCACATTTGAAAACAACAGCAGTTTTGCAGCTCTACCTGTTTCCTTCTCTTGCCAGCCTTTGGGGGTAGGGTAAGGAATGAACTTGGTTTTTACCAGAAATCAAAATCAAAGGAGTATTTTCAAAGGTGTATTCATTATTTCTTCACAGGCAATATCAGCAAAAGATCTTTTCTCTGTCTTGTTCACTCTCTAAACAATGACAGTTTCTGAGGACAACCAAGAAAAAGAGGTTTGGGTGTTGCATTGCATTGAGCAGAGAAGTACAGAGCTGAGAATTGAATTCTTCTCCTCTAAAAAAGTTTAGCCTGTAAATCAAGCCAGTGTAGTGCATTTTATGGCCAGAGCAGGAAAATAAAACATAACCTATTCAAATTACTAAACTGTATATTCATTATATGCCCAAAATGCTCACAGCATTAAAGTGGTTTGCAAATGGTACATGGTTAGGATAAGGATAGCAATTGTGCTGACAGATTTTCACACATATGCATAAAATATGTGTGTATGCAAACATCCATACACAAAAACTGGCTAAAATCCAGGCTTGTAAAAGATTTTTTTGCGCCTGATTTGTTCTTTGGTATACAGTTTCATAGACAGAGAGCTTTATTATAAATCTGTGTTAGCGTTTGGAAAATATCTCCCAGAATTTAAAATCACAATTAGCTCTGAATTAAGCATCTCAGTAATGACTGAGATCTTTTCTTCCACTGCACAAAGTTATCTAATTTCCTCTGAAAAGTTCAAGGAGCAGCTTGTTTATTTTTAGCCAATCTTTCTTGTGTGTAAGGAAACTAATAATTTTGCAGCATTTCAATTGGTATGCTAAAAGCATGCACTTTGTATTCTTTGAACTTAATCATGATAGAGCATATTAAACTCTCATAATGAAGCTGAGAGATGAGCCCTCAAGCATGCTGTGGATAGAAGTCTTCATGAGGAATATAAACATCTGACTCAGAGGAATACTAGTGTCACTGATTTTATAGGAAGAGATGCTGCTGTAGAGCAGGCAGATGGGACCAAGGTAGTACAGCACAGATACAACAAGGGCAGAGAAGGAAGCAAGAAATAAATGTCAGAAAAGTGGAGGCCATGCAGCTGCAGTCCCAAACTGACAGGGAGAGGGAGAGGGAGAAGTGTGACTAGCACATGCATGAAGCAAAAAAATTTCACAACAGCATAGCTTTAAAAAACTCACCATGGATTATGGACTTAAAAGTAAGGGGTCAGAAAATTAATTTAAGGGAGTGTGACATCCTTTTTCCCCTCCTCAAAGGTAATGCTGGTGTGAAGCTGGATATGCCTCTGAGTACACTGAGGTGGAGAATCTGGCAGATGCCAAGCTGTTCTTTCAGATTTGGGATGTAGCATAGCATGAGATCTGCACATGAGGGTAATTCAGCTGCAAAGTAAATGTTCAGGAGACTGTAAGAGGTAAGCTGTGCTATTTACTACCACTGATAGTGCTGGTATAAGAAAGGCTCCGGAGTGGCAGTTACAAACAAGGAAATAAGAAGGAATTATGAAAAAGTTATTACAATGGATATGTTTGTTAAGGGACAGAACTTGGAGAAGACTATTCCTAGATATATGCCTTGCATTAAGTCCTTTCTAAGTTTGTGTGATCCTGTTACAAGCAAAGTGCATGAATGAGTTGGGTTTTTTCCCTGTTGCTAGCTGGTTTCAATAAAATCTAAGTAAAGAACCAGCATTTTTCAGCACAGTGTGTGACAGAATGCATAAATCAAAACAAAATTCTATCCATAGGCCATGACACATGTATCTATCATACTGTTCTGTAGCTGAGTACAACACAACTCACCATTATGCCACCAAAAGGAATCCAAGGTTAAATGTACCTCTTTATTTTGCACCTCCTTTTCCTTTTATTTTTTTTTTTTTTTCTGGACAAGGTGGAGTGGGGCAGAGTGGAGTTGGTTGGTTGGTTGGTTGGAGTTCGTTTGTTGTTTTTCAAGATCCTGATTTTTGGATCACCATAAACTATGTCACATTGAGATCTGTGTTCCTGGTGCCTGGTTCTTGCTAGGGATGGGATATGAACAGGGTAAAAAGGAGGAAGTAGTGACTGGAACAGTGCCAGGATGATGCAAACTCAGCAAACTCTTTGCAATTCTTGGGACAGATTGATGTCCAGCCCATCACTGATCCTGAAATTTGAAAAGGAATGCATGTCATGCTGCCTAATGTGCTAGGAAGGGCTATGTGGGCTTGAGGGACTGTGGTTCCTCAGGACATATCTTCATCTGTGGCTTCCATTTTGTGACTTCATTGCTGTTGATGTTTAGATTTCTTTTTTTTTATAGGCATAGTGGCATTATTGATTTGCAGGGTCCTCTCACATTAAAAAAAAAAAAAGCACTCTATTACTACATCCTGCCAGTCAAAAGTGCCTCTATCATACATAAGGAAACAGCAAAACAATTAAAACCCCACAAGTGTAAATTCCTGGGAGAGAGAGGAAGTGGAAACACTGCATAAACATATCCATACTTCCTTCCTTTCAGCAGTATGAAAAATATTCTTGGAGCAACACTGGCAACTCCGTCGGCAAGAGAAGTATTTATTCCCATAAATCTGCAATGCTCAGAAAACATAAAGCCTGTTGATTGCACAAGTTATTCCTCCTATACCTTTAGCAATCTGTTACTGTCATGAATTGGTCTCTGCTTCCAGCATATTTCTCTACATAGTTACTATTCATTCCCACTCATTTAGTAAAATTTGTTCTTGCTGCTGCTTGTGTGTTTTTTCTGTTTGTGTTCACTGAAGGGCTGGCACCAGTTGTCTGCATCTGAAGAGCTGCTAACGTTGATGAATGAGCCACCACATACAGTAAGCAAGGCCCAGTGGAAAGCCCAGCAGTATGAAATACGGAAAATACTGTTTTATTCTTATCCTGCTTGTTTCTAGGTTAAATAACTTTGTTCTTCAGCACTCCATCTGTAAAAAAGGGTTATGAAGTCACTAAGCTAGAGGAATATGGTACTGTTGTTTTTGTGTGTGTCCCATTGTCATGTGTTTGCTGCTGCAATGTATTGACTTGCACCTAAACACTGTGGGTTTATCTGTTTAAAAAAATTGTAATTTACAACAATAAGCAGAAGTTCACTGGGACAGGAAAGTGATAGCATAGAGTGGCAGAGGTGGAAACAGACACCAACAAGGACACATTGATACACAATAGCGGTGGGAGTGCACGCCATTTGTCCTGGGTCTCTGGATTCAGGTACGCTGCTGCTTGTCAGCTGGTCCACCCCTTGGACATACATCAGTGCTGCTGGCCTGGCTGACGCAGCCTAAATGCTCATGTGGCAAGATAACAACCCCAGTCCGTTCCTCTGCCTCTTGTCTATGTCTGTAGCTGGTACTCTATGTTCTTTTCCCTTCCAGACGAAGGCAACACTGATGCATGAAAGCAGGGGATTGCACAGGCATGTGAGCCCTTCCCCCAGAAAGCAGGAAGAGGTCAACTCGTTGATGGTGATTATCCCACCCCTCAATTACCCTGTCTTCCCACTTATTCATCTTTTCTATGCATCATCTTTGTGGCTGCAGCAGCAGGGTTGGCAAGTGGGGGAAAAAGAAAACCAAAGAAGCAGAAATAGAGTAAACAATGAGCCAACAAGAATTTGTTCAGCAACAATATGGCATTCTGATGGCTGAGAAAGTTTGCCAGGGTGCAAAGACCTCTGAAACTACAGAGCACACTGGATCCTCTGGTTCACCTGCTTGCATTTGATTCTAACTAATTGAACTGAGTGGAGACAAAGCATAGAGTGAATGTTGCTTTAGCTCTGCGCAGATCTTGTATTTTGGAAAAGCTCTAACTCAGGATTTTAAAAAATTTTTTTCTATTTTCTTTTTTTTTGGAAAATTACTCTTTACAAAGTACTGGTATATGGAGAGGCAGACAGAACAGAATCTTAATTCTCTTACTTGCTGAGTCAGCCCTTACAGTTTTAGCAGACATTGCAGTCAGTCAGTCTACCTTCAGCCCTACTATGTTTCTTGAGTGCCCTAAAATGATAAACAGAATACTGTTAACTATTACATTGTTAATAATCACCATTAGCAGCATTTTCCACATGGTAAACTTAATTTCAGAAGTCACTGGATGTTAAGGAAAGAGTCTGGCTGGACCCTTTGAAATACGCACAATGGCAAAATTACTGAGTGAAGTTCTGGGGTCATTGTTCAAATAGGTCAGAAAAAATTATCTCACAGGCCTTTCCTGGCCTTAAAAAACTACTAATCTCTGAAAATTTCCTCATGAGGTAGGAACTAATCCACTGAGACCTTACAGGATCATATAAATTCTTTAAAGTAATTTTAATTAAAAATTATCTTATTTTTAAACCAAGAAAAAGTACATATACTCAATTCTGAAGCTGATTGGCTCAGTGAAAGAGCATTACAACTATGCAGTTCCCTATTCTGGACAAGTCAGCACTCCTAAAAATGAAGGTTTACAAAGACTTATCTGATTATGACTGTCTTCCATTTTAAATATAGCTTTCTCTTATGAAAATCCTGTTCTCAGAAAGCTAATGTCCAGAGCACTGTCTGGTTGATTGGACAGCATTCTCCAATGTTACTGATTGTGAAGTTTTCACATTTCATCTTCTATCCATAGAATCATAGAATAATACAATATCTCAAGTTGGAAGGGATTCATAAGAATCACTGAATCCAAATCCCTGCTCCTTGCAAGAGTACCTGAAACTGAACCATAGGGCTAAGAGCATTGTCCAGACAGTCCTTGAATTCTGACAGTCTTGGTACTGTGACCTCTTCCCTGGGGAGCATGATTAAATCACTGACCATCATCTCCATGAAGAACCTTTTCTTAATGTGCAGTCTGAGATTCCCCTGATGTAGCTTCATTCTATTTCCACATGTCCTATCATCGGCTGCCAGAGAGAGGAGATCAGCACTTCTCACTCCATTGCCCACCTTGAGGAAGTTGTAGGTTGCCCTGAGGTCACCTCAGCCTTCTCTTCTCCAAGCTGAGAAACCAAGTCTTGCCATTGAGAATTGTCACCATCTTGGTCACAGTCCTCTGGACACTCTAATAGTTCAATGTCCTTTTATTGTGGCACTCAAAACTGTCCCCAGCACTCGAGGTGAGGCCGCCCCAGCTCAGAGCAGAGCATGACAATCCCCTCCCTTGCCCAGCTGGCGAGGCTGTGCCTGATGCCCCCCAGGACACGGGTGGCCCTCCTGGCTGCCAGGGCACTGCTGGGTCATGTTCAACTTGCCACCAATCCAATTAGCCAAGCCTCTCATCCTCTAGCCTGCATGTACATCCAGGATTACCCCACCCCAGGTGGAGAATCCTGCAATTGACGTTATTTAATTTCTAATGGTTGGTAGTTGCCAAAATCTCTAATCTACCCACATCTCTCTGCAGAGCCTCTCCACCTACAAGGGAGTTCACAACTTTTCCTAGTGTAGTATCATCACCACACTTACTGTGCATTTGATCACTGCACCCAGATCATTTACAGAAACATTACAGAGCGCTGGCCCTAAATGGAGCCCTGAGGAACCTCTGGTCCCTAAGTGCCAGCCTGATGTAACACCATTTACCAAAACCTTTTGAGCCCAACCCATCAGCCAGTTGCTCACACAATGTATTGTGTGTGCCAGGCAGTTTATCCAGCAAGGGTAGTGTGGCAGAAGTTCCAAAAGCTCTGCTAAAATAAAAAACAATCCACATCCACTGCCTTCTCTTGGTCACCTAGATGGGTTACTTTGACATAGAAGAAAATTAAATTGGTTAAACAGGACTTTTCCCTTTTGAACCCCTGCTGGCTGTGGCCAATGACTGCATTGTCTCCCAAACGTTTTTCAGTAATTCCCAGAAAAACCTTCTCTATAATTTCACCAGGTGCTGCAGTGAAAATGACAGACCTATAATTTCCAGAATTTTCTTCTTATCCTTCTTGAAAATTAGGACAAATTTTTCCAGGTTCCAGCTGACTGGACATCTCCAGACTCACAAGATAAATTAAATATAATGGAGAGAGGTCTTGTCAAGGTCTTTCATGGAAAGAATCCTATCTAGCCCCATACATCTCTGTGCATCCAACTGAAATAGCAAATCTCAAACAATTTCAGGATTGCCTGGGAATCTATCATTCCCCAAGCGAGAGTCTTCCAACACTGGGCTCCAAGGATCCCAGTCCATCATTGGTGTTGAACACAGAGGCGAAGGTGGCATAATTCTCTGCCATGTCTGCAGCCGTATTTGGACCTCATCAAGCAATGGACCAATGTTATCTCTGACCCCTTTTCTGCTGTTAACATATAAAAACCAAAAAAGCCTTTTTTGCTCTCCTTCACAGCTTGTCCTGGACAGTTGAATTCTGAGTTTTAGTCAAACAGATTTTCTCTCCACAGAGAGGAGCAGCATCTCTGCCATCCTCCCATGTCACCTTGCTTCCAGTGTTCATACACTTTCCTTCTCCATCTAAGTTCACTGCTCAGCCAAGCCAACCTTCTGCCCCATTGGCTTGGCTTTCAACACTTTGGCTGCTCCTGCACTCTTAAAAGACAACTCTTGAAAAGGGAAATGCATCTCTGGACTCAACTTTAAAAAAAAAGAGATTCCAAAGAGAGTTTACTAACTAGTCTTTTAAGCAGCCCTAGTCTGCTCTTCCCCTACATGTAGATATTGTGCCATTCTTACTAATGAAGTTTATGAAGAAAAGCAGCACACTGAATAAGGTGGATAAGGGAAAAAAAGTGTATCCTTTCTGGTCACTTTGTTTTCTTGTCTATCCAGACTGAGAATTAGCTCAGAACCAACTCCCACCCCTGTTGCTTTCGGTGGCCTGGCGACTTGGTTCAGGAACGGCACGGTGACCAGCCCCAGGCCACTCGGTCCATCAGCTCACAGACACCAATGTGGTGGATGGCAAATGGTGTTTATTGGTGAGTAACATAGCATTATATAGCTTAGGTTTACAACGTCACTTCCGTCTGCTTACATCATAGGCTACACACTATTGGCTATCCGGAGAGGGGTCCTATCCTTCCGTACAGCGCGACATCTTCCGACCACCAAGCCCTAACTACCCACACACCCCAAAATAAAGAACATACATGAAGCAATTTTAGTTTGGCTATTTTGTCAGTTAGAGACAAGCTCGAGCAGAGTGCAGCAGGTGCCCCAGAGCTCTGTTCCCAAGAATATTTAGGTCAAAGAGATTAGTATGAGTAAACCAAAGCTAGTGATCTTCCTTGCTGTGCTTAGTAATGATGTCCAAGATCTGAGTTCCACATGCATGAGAAGCTGGTGCCTGAGGCCATGAAGTTCACCCTGTAGAAGCTCCTGCTACTGCAATATGGTGTAAGAAATGATCTCTTGAATAGTGAGCAATAAGCCTTACTGGATACTTCTCAGAAGTGAGACCAGGGAGCCTGACAAAATGCAAAATTTAAAGCTACAGCAGAGGCTTGCATGAGGAATATGGTTATAGTCTACCCTGGATCTTGATTAAGAAATATTCAAGAATTTTTGGTACTAAAATTATGCCATTGTGAACTACCTTTTTTCTTATGTCTGAATTAGTTTGCTTAGGAGAAAGAAACATCCTTGAAACTGGATATATATTTCTATTAAGGTTGTTATACAAAGGACTCACAATGATCAGAGCAAACTGCAAAGCAGGTTGGTATCTCTAAAGAGGTACCGACAATTCCTGTTAATAATCCCTATTAATGCCTCTTTTGTATCAAGAAAAAGAATGGACAGTGGAGACAAAATCACTTTCAAGCAGAGTTAAAAATGAATTACAAATAATTCAGGCCGTAAACAGTGTGAGTCAAAGAAATCTTGAACAGTTCAATGTGATCCGTTCACTAGAATACAGCCTGAGAACAAAAGTATTGCAAAATGCTCAGCTATGGCATCTTCCATTGTGTCAAGAACTAGTAAATATAAATACTAGTATATATATATTTATATATAAATAAAAGCTACAACTGGAGGTAGGAAAACAGGAAAAATGAAGGAAACATTCTCATAGCAACAGCAATTGCTTCACATGGGACACCACCAAAATGACAGTATTGGGGTCTGCAGGTGCAAGCACATGAGACCAATGCAGAAGAATAGGAGTTTGAGGACAACAAAGTGAAAACACTGCTGCAGGGGCTCTGGAGCACACTGTCCCAGCAGTTTACCTGAAAGGGTAGGGAGCTGCAAGTGGAAGGCAGGCTACAGGATTGTAGATCAGAGGCCTTCCAGACCAGTGCGCCAAACCTAGTAGTTTTCCAGTGCCTTGTCCCTTCTTGCACCAGCCTGGATACAGGTAGAATAATGAGCTGCTGCTTAAAAGTTTTAAGTCAGGTGCTAAGAACATGCACAAGGAACACACATTTTGTTGTGTGTATCCCCTGCTTTAGAGGAGCTCCAGCTTAGTAGTTTTAAGTCAGGTGCTAAGAATATGCACAAGGAACACACATTTTGTTGTGTGTATCCCCTGCTTTAGAGGAGCTCCAGCTTAGTAGTTTTAAGTCAGGTGCTAAGAATATGCACAAGGAACCCACATTTTGTTGTGTGTATTCTCTGCTTTACAGGAGCTCCAGCTTAGCTGAAGTGCCCTCAGTGACGAAGGGAAGTAATGTGGTTTTTGGGATGCTCATTATTACAGGAATTGCTGGTGCCACCTCACTGAAGATGAAACCTCCATCCAAACACAGGGAAAGTATCCCTCCTGTCCTGCTAGTTACCCACTGCAGTTTGTACTACTCTAACATGACCTTCAGGAGAAACAAGAGTGGCTTTATGCTGTTTCTCAGCAGCTCATGAAAAGTTTGAAGCAGGGAACCCCCTCACACCCCTGCCTTTTTGCTTTCACTGAGCCCAGCAAAGCATTAGACCTGCACTCCCAGAACACAGCCACAGCTTCAGGCACAGACTGCAACATTCCTCAGCTCTTAACAGAATGGAGGTATTCTAACTGGGAATAAAATGAAATTACTTTTATTTCCTCACCTTTTGAAAACATTTAAGAGCTACTCCAGCGAGTTCCTACCCTTTATCTGCATATCAATTATTCATTATTTTCATTAAAGAAAATCAAGCTATGCTATGCTCATGACAATGAAAGAAATCTGTAATGTTTTCTCCCTCTCCACCCCTCATACATTTTTATTTGAGATTATTTTTAATCCATACATACTTGGAATAGGAAAATATGTGGGTTTTATTAGCAATAAAACATTAGGGGTTTTTCCCGCCTGCTGATTTTTCATAGATTTATGGATCCATAATCATTCACGTCACAGCCTAAGGGAAACAAGGCTTGAACAGGATAATAGCCCTTAAATCCCCTCCTCTAAGCACCCAGATCTTTGCTGTCAGCAAGATTAAAACGGTCAACAGCAGTCTTCATGTGTCTATATTCCACACAGAGCTTTCACAACAACTGGAGTGGTGGCTGGCAGGGAGAAATATGCAGAACCACTGCTGTGCTTGATGCTACTGAGATAAAAAGAAAACCAGGTTGTCAGCTTTTGCAGTGTTGAAAAGGACTGGTGTTAACTGCTTGATCGGGTGAATGCAAAGAGGGGAGAAGAATAAGGAATAATATTATGTTGCAGTTTAACAGGCAGCAAGAGGTTCCTTTCCTAAAACATAAAGGCAGAGAAATGGAAGCACCAAACGAGCAGCCTAGCGAGAGGAAGGATAAGGAAATTATTCATGTAGACAAGAAGAGTGGTTCCTCTGCCACCACTCCCTTGAACGCCCAGCCCATACTGCAACTGGGACCTGAGGGGAATTACAACTACTGTGTGGATGATGAAAATGAGGAAGATGAAGAGAAAGAACAAGGAAAATGGCCACGTGAAGATGCGCTTAAGGAAGAAAGCAAGGCCTCATCATTTATTCCTTGTTCCCCTGCTCTTTCTTCTAGAGCCCCGGCCACAGCATCTGCTCCATCCATGCTGAACATCAACGTTGGAGGCCAAAGCTACCGCCTCACCTACCAGGCAGTGGCCATCTATCCCAAGACCCGCCTGGGCCGCCTGGCTACCTCCACTGACCGTCGTTGCCAGCTGGGCCTGTGCGATGACTATGCTGCCCAGGTCGATGAGTATTTCTTTGACCGGGACCCGGCTGTCTTCCAGCTGGTGTACAATTTCTATGCCTCAGGGGTGCTGTGGGTGCGGGATGAGTTGTGTCCCTGTAGTTTCCTGGAGGAGCTGAGCTACTGGGGCGTGCGTCTCAAATACACACCCCGTTGCTGCCGCATCTGCTTCGAGGAGCGCCGGGACGAGCTGAGCGAGCAGCTGAAGGTCCAGCGGGAGCTGCGCTCTCAGGCAGAGGCTGAGGAGAATGAGCAGCTCTTCCACCACATGCGCTACTACGGTCCCCAGCGTTGGCGCCTCTGGAACCTCATGGAGAAGCCCTTCTCCTCTGTCACCGCCAAAGTGATGGCAGTGGCCTCCAGCTTCTTCGTGCTCATCTCCGTGGTGGCCCTGGCGCTCAATACAGTAGAGGAGATGCAGCAGGTAGACTGGAAGAGTGGGGATAGCCGGCCTGTCTTGGAGCACGTTGAGACCTTGTGCATTGCATTCTTCACGCTGGAGTACTTGCTGCGCTTGGTCTCTACCCCAGACCTGCGCCGCTTCGCCAGCAGTGCCCTCAATGCAGTAGACCTCATTGCCATCCTGCCCCTCTATCTGCAGCTGCTCCTTGAATGCTTTACTGATGATGACCAGCCCCGGGGTCGGGGCTCTCAACACGAGCATGATATCGAGAAGGTGGGACGGGTGAGCAAGGTAGGACAAGTGCTTCGCATCATGCGCCTCATGCGCATCTTCCGCATCCTCAAGCTGGCCCGTCATTCCACAGGGTTGCGTGCCTTTGGCTTTACCTTGCGCCAGTGTTACCAGCAGGTGGGCTGCCTTTTGCTCTTCATTGCTATGGGCATCTTTGCCTTCTCTGCCATGGTCTACACAGTGGAGCACGATGTCTCCAGTACCAACTTCACCAGCATTCCCCATGCTTGGTGGTGGGCTGCCGTAAGTAAACACATCTTACCTTGCTGTGTAGCCAGAGACCCTCCCTTCCTTCCCCTCCCCTTCCCTGCTGGAGTTGCTGACAGTCTTGAAAACAACAAGCTCAGATCAGTGAACATCTGCTCTGAATTCTGAGCTTACAGGACATACGCAAACACACACGCACACACACGCACTCATTCACCTCTCTGTAAGCTTAAATCAAGGCTTAATCAGGCAGGCAGCGTTGCAATTCCCATATCTCCAAATACAGAAAGTATTTACACTTTTTAAGAAGAAGTAGGCAAAAAGACAGCAAAGAAAAGCATTTCCCCATTTAATACCATTGTCACTGTTGCCAAAACAATAGGGGAAAAAATGCATGCATTAGGCTATCTAGTTACACATGGACACAGGGTTTTCATTCCTATTCTATTTGTAGATCTTCTGTGACCTATCATACAACTGTAAGATGATAAGACATAGTTTATTAACTATAGTCAGATCACTTCAACTTCAAAAGTGAAGCTGTCGCAGAACTCTGGCTGTGAAAAGTCCATTAGGACCAAGAGTTGTTTTATGCAAGAGATTGTGTTCTGTTGTGCTGCAGAAGATGTGTGTATTTACAGCATCCCAGATGAAACCAGGGGGTAGCTAGACATTGTAGATGCCAAGGGAAGGCACAGGACCCATATCTTGGCCACCCATAACCCTAAGGGTTTTCCTAGACTATTGTCATGTACATTCTGTTTTGCAGCAGCTGATGCCAGCCTCCATAGTCCTTTTTTATGTGGGGCCCCAGGAGCACTTCTGACGCCTGGGCCTGGCTATGGGTCTAGCTCTGTCCCAGTCACTTCCCTGAAGAAGGAAGCCCATGCAAATAGACTGGATAGGAACTGGAACATCTCATGCTGGTTGATCAGCACAGACATTGGATGCACCTAGCTGCATATGGGGCCCACCAGACAGTAATCCCAGCCCATCCAAGGTCACTCCTCCTGGCCAGCCATCCTACAGCCCATGGCCTGCACTTCTGGTTCAGCAACAGCCAGTGAGGTGTGGTGGTTTACCACCTATTTGCACATGGCAGAGAAAAAAGCCTTACAGACAAGCATAGATGCACACATTTATATGTGCACAGCCATATATGTTACTGTGCTTTAAGATGGGCCATGGAAGGATGGAAAAATCAGTGAATAAAGGAAAGGGTCCTGTAATGTGACCTTCACAGATCATCTGTAAGTGATATACATAGTCTATGAAAACATTGATGATTCATACATTGCTAAAATATTTTGGTTTCTGATCATGCAGTTTATATGCAAAATCTTTAGGGTTCATCTTTGCAAACTGGTGACACCATAATAATTTAGATATTCCTAAGAAACTTACATAAGTAGGTGAAAAAGGCCTTTTTAGCTGAGGAAATGTTTTCCAAACAGGATCTGTAACATTGCACATTGCAATTACAAAGCATAAAACACTTTTTAAAGCCAATTCTTTCTTTAAGACTGTAAATTAAAATACCTAGATCATTCAAATTTTATAAAAATCCAACAGCATTCACCATCTCACACATGCAGGAAAAGACATATCCCTCCTAAACTGTGACAGGTAACATATAAGACTATGCCAGTGGTACAGAACCTTATCACAGGATAACATTTTTGTCCTGGCTGGCAGAGATAAACATCTTGCCTTCATCTCAGTATTTATTTTTGGAAATATTTATCCTGTATTATCATTCAAATCCAGTGACTTAATTTCCATTAAACCAAATCACTAATCCTTTTTATTCCACAGGAAGCACCAGGTGCATCCTAAAAATGTGCTCCCCCAGTGCTGTCTCATGTACCCTTATGCTTTCTTCATTTGAAATATCATTCTATTTAGCATGTTAGAGGACGGCAAACTGTACACAGTGACCTTCTGAAGACTTATTTCAGTGCTAAAGCCACAAGGGCATTACAATGAAAATACTACTGTCTGTGGCTTATTTCTGTCAGTTTTAGGTTACTGCTGAACAGATACACACAGTGTGCTGAGACACTGTGAAAAAAACGAAATAAAATTCACTGGCTGAAAAAGATCCCTTGCACAGACTAGAAAGTGATAGGTGGCAGAAACCTGCAAGTTTTACCTGCCAGAGAAAAGTAAGTTATTTTTCTAAGTGTAAAAATTATAAAATATCAAGATGTGTGCAGTGGAACTATATAAATTAGGAGTTATCTTACGTTGACTCCTTGAGAGTACATCCTTCATATGTAGCATCTCCATAATCAAACATCCATTAATTTTTGATCTGAATTTCATAATGAAAGTATTTCAGCACTTGGTGTAGCCCTGGATCCGTAACACAGTTCCCTCATATATCCAGAGGCTAGAAAGAGAAAATTATGTTGGCTGAGAAGAAAAATGTGAAGCTATTTACACAATGAGATGTTGAAGTGTATAGATTCATATAAAACGAATATACTAAACACCATCACTCTCACAAAAAACCCAAAACAAATCCAACAACCAAAGCCACAACATTTTAAACAACCCCCAAATCCTCCTTCAAAAGGGAATTCAGCAAAAATTACCCACCTGGGTACTTATTTAGCACTGTAACTATATACGTTGCAACCATATACTGCAAGCAAAAGCTCCTAGACCACAGCTCCTTGCAGGTATGTAATCATTAAAGGGGATTTTATCTAGAAACTTCAAAGTTCTGGATCACTTCTTCCTATAATGCAAATATTATGAAAATTCATAATTAGCTGAAGCTTTTCATGTGTTTTTCATTAGTTCCTAACATATTGATGACAAACAAAGGTAAAACTCAAAGTACAACCCACAGAATAAGTCCCAAATACAGGGTTTTATCAGCACACTGGATTTAGAAACAGGACATCTGTTCCAAGTGACATGATGAGGGAGCAGGGTTGCAGCTATCAGTGGATTTGCGTGGTCAGGGAGCCACATCTCTCCTCTGCCTACAGACAAGCAAACTCACATTCTGGACAGGCTGGTGTGGAAATTGTCTGGAAATTCCCTCTGCAGGGCAAATATCTAAGAATCCTCCTGAATGGTGTCAAACCATTGTCTGTCTGTACTTCATGAGAGGGATTTTTATTTTATTTTATTTTTTTATTTAGAGGTATTTTGCATAAGATAGATAGTATACACAAAAAAAGCAGTACAGAGTATTTCAGACTTGCAGTGCAAAATACAAAAGAGCTAACTTTTAAATTGTCCCTGATCAGTGAACATATCTGTCTATGTATTTCTTCTCAGCTAATAAGCTGCGCGTTGGTTTGCCTGTAGGTCAGCATCTCTACAGTGGGATATGGAGATATGTGTCCAGAAACTCACCTCGGTCGCCTGTTTGCTTTCCTCTGCATTGCTTTTGGAATAATCCTGAATGGGATGCCCATCTCCATCCTCTACAATAAATTCTCAGATTATTACAGCAAGCTGAAGGCCTACGAGTACACAGCTCTCAAGAAAGAAAGAGGGAAGGTCGACTTCACACGGAGAGCCATGAAGAAAATATCTGAGTGCTGTGGCGAAGGTGCATCCCACCCTTTGTCACAACAATGATAGTTTGTGCTTTGGATATTGGAAGACAACCAAGAAGCTGGAGGAGAAAGAAGAGGAACACATCAGCCAAAAGATAAACAAAAAAGGCCAAAAGTAACAAAAGTAGATAGTGAAATCTGTTTTGAAGGGGATTGTTTTCAAAACCAAAAAGGCTCAGATTACAACAACACATTTTTTTTTAACTCTGATAGACTGTGAGCAGCACTTCAGTGCTCATCAACTCTCTGAAATTACCTCCTTCACATTAAATGCCCAGAAACTCTGAATTAGTCCCATAGGAAGATCTAACTCCCTGCTACTGATTAGATTGACAATAAAGACCCACCTTAATTGTACAAAGGGAGAACAAATTGCTGTCATTAAGACTCAGCCACCTCACTGCTGTTAAGGCAGTCTCAAAAATTAAACAAATAGAATACCCAATATACTGACTGCATCACTTAAACTGGTTTTACATCAGCTTTCAAATACAGTAAAATGGCCTAGAGCACTTACCTAAATATTAGCAGCAGCTATACTCCTTAAGATGTCAGCCTCTGTTTCCATTGCCAGGTAGCTATGTTTCACTGTTCCAATTTTATTTTTCAAATTTAGCCCTGCAAATGACTCCTATTTTCATGCCCAGTCAAGCAATGCACTTTTACCATTTCCCCCTGCCCCACCTCTATAATCATCTTTCAGTATGACATGAACTAGTGAAGAATTCTGGAGTCTGAGTTGATAATTCTCATTGATCAATTTTGAAAACATTTCCAAACACAATCAATTTTAGGTATAGGATTAAGTGATAATTTATTTTGCAGTATTTAATGTACCTACTTATTGAATTGTTAGAATAATAGATCTGTCACGGGACATAAGTGTTAAAGCAGTATTTAAAAAATAAAGAAAGGAAATATATAATGGGTAGTAACTCATAAAGACTGTTCATACAAAGGATCTTATCAGCACTTAACTGTAACCAAATTAAAATATAATTTTAAATCAAGATAATTTGTCTGATACATACAGCCATTAGGAACACAATCCTGACACCTTAGCTCACCCCCAGGAGCACCTTATATCCTAAGATTACTGTATCTTCTTGCACACCTGGATGGGATTTCTCATGTGTCTAAGCTCACCCCAAAACTTAAATAACAAATAAATTATTAAATGGAATTATTAAATGGAACTGCAGTTTTATGTGTTACTTCAGAGACGATCAGGAATATTCTTTTTACATAAGAGCAGTCATATCATTTAGAAACAGTAGTCTGAATAACAGATCTGAAAGAAAAATTATTTTGTTGGTTATCAGATGCAAAGACCTTAAAGGAAAAAAGCGTAAGAAAAAGATCAATGGTAACAATGCACTGATATGACCCATGGCTGTAACTCAGCAGCACTCCTGTTACAAAGCATCCTGATAACAGAGATGCATTTTTAAACTCTTGAACTCTCATATTGTGTCTGTGCTGCTCTGAAGAATGCAAATGGCTGCATTCAATCTCAGGGCCACATGGGACACAATGGTGTGAAGCTCACTCTTGGACAGCTGAGGGTGAAAAAGTTCATTAATTTTGATATGTCCACATGAATTGTGTCAAGCATGGGGATATTTCTCCTTTCAATGGTGGGAAGGTAATTAGTAACCAACTTGCTCTTCTCATTCTCTACCTCCAGACAAACGTATCATAAGCCCATCTGTCATTTTGTTGTTTAGGAATGACAGTCAGAACACTGTGTGCTGATCAGCTCTGTTAAAAGCTAAACCATGTCTTTAAGGCACAGCTGAGCCCTGGGAGTCCAATGTGATAGATGTTTGCTGTTCTGGACTGCACACAATGCAGCAGGCACAATCCTGGCACTCACTGAGAAGAATAGCTGCTTTGCTTTGCCTCTGGGGAATTTGCATAGCCCTTCTGCACAGCAACAACAGGACAAGAAGCTTCCAGGAACTACAGGAAACCTCTTACTGCAGTTCAGTGAGGTGGCAAGTTACAAGCATGCAGAAACACAACTATGCTTTATTTTCAACATGAAAATTGAGTTACAGTCATTAAAAGGATTTAAAATCTGGTGATTACTGAATTTTCCAAAATATGGGACACTGTAAATCAATTTCTTTGCTGAAGGAATTCATACTTGCATGACCATGCAGATGGGAGGCAGACGCTCAGATTGCATTGCAGTCTCAGGAGCTTCTTGCCACCTACAGAAACCCAGAGCTTGAGCACCAACTCAAGTTGAGTCTGGACTTTGTCACAGTCTCAGACCTGACAAAGGTCACTAATCTTGTTTTCCACCCCATTTGCCCATTA
Organism: Orthonyx spaldingii; assembly: GCA_013397795.1. Lineage (NCBI taxonomy): Eukaryota > Metazoa > Chordata > Aves > Passeriformes > Orthonychidae > Orthonyx > Orthonyx spaldingii. Next base: position 228,894 of record VZTJ01006240.1, on the reverse strand, counting down.
CCTGTAGGACTTACTCAAGTAGACATTTTTGAAGACATGTAACGAAATAAGTTTTCCACACTAAACATGAGCAGAAGAAAAAGGAGTCTTTTCTCTTAATCAGGAGTCAGAACTGAATGTTCTTGGCAAATGCTTTATCTGTTCAATAAGATTCCGAATCCCACAGTACTGCCCTAACTGTACAAATGCAGCTTGGAGAGGGTCTCCTGCACCCCTCTAGTTGAATCTGTTCCACTTTGCACCACGTAAGTAATAGCCCACAAGGTGACAGTAAAAGAAAGATCACACAGCTTGGTGTTTCTAGCACTTAGCTGGGTGGAAAGGAGAGTTATTAAAGCACAGGCCCTGCTTCAATAAGGAGCTATGAAAGTACCCTTACCAAGCAGCAAAGTCTTCCCAAACCGCCAGTCTCCTCTGGCCCAAGCAATCTTTACTTGATGGCTTTAGTTTGGAAGGAATCCAGAGTCTCCACACACTACAGCCACGTGAAGGTAAAACTCTTAGAGTACTCCACAGGCTAATGGCTGTGGGCCAAAACACTGCCAGACATGGAGAAGAATGATTTCTGTCCCTTCAGAAGCAGAGGACATTGTGACCAGTACCACCACGTCCCATTTGGATGCCCTGAGCACCAAGGTGATCACACTTCGGGCAGCTCACCTTACCTAGCAGCTGCTCCACTCTTTTCTCAATGCATTCTGCCCCCTCATCCCTCATGCAGCCCCACCATCTCACAGATGGCAGTTTTGATACCACCTTGACTACTCTGTGCACTGACTCAACACACAAATGTGACTCCTTGGGGGACTGGGGATAGATTCTCACTTAACTCATTACCAAGCTCAGTGCCAAGGGCTCTGGCTAGCACTAGAGCTGGCACAAGGTACATGGTAGAAGTTTGCAGTCCAGAGGACACACGTCTGACAGTGAAACACTAAGCATAAGACCATAGAAAGTTGCTGGATTTTGTTTTGCGATACCTGTCACCCCTGCCCTGCTTCATTGAGGAGGTGAATGGGTGCTTAGTGAAGTAAAGCACTTTCCAGAAAATTAGAAGTTAGTGCTTGGTAGGGTTTTTCCCCAGAGATTCGTCATTTTCTTCTCTGGATTATCTGATGCAGCTTTCTGCCTTTGGCTTACCTATTCTTATTTTAGGGGTGACAAGCATAAGTTTGTGCATTTCAATAAGAAAGATTATGCCTAAATTTGAGGTACCATTATAGGAGCCAGACAGTGCCTGGGTTGCTTAAGGCTCTGTCAGTGCCAGCATTTTCTACACTACACATGTAGACAGGAACTAGCAAGGTCCTCCCACAAAGGCTCTGCTGTTCTTACCGTACAAAGTGGACCTCCAGCCAGCTCTGAGGAAGGAGCAAGTTCATATTCCCATTGAACAGACTTTTAAGAACCTGCAGAAGGCTGTGCAAACATGTATCAGCTGGTTTTGAAAGAGGATGAAGAATTTTTGCCTTTTTTTTTTTTTTTTTACACAATAGTTCCCGCAGAGGACTCAGTTAATTTATTGTGCCACATCCATGAAGACTTTCAGTGGCATCACTGTACCTAAATTACTCAAATGAAACAGTCAGGTAGTAGACATGATGACATCCAAAAACAATGCAGGAGAGTCATGATTGTCTTGGTTACTTGAATTCCACAGGGCTTTGGCAATCACAAAGTTTTGAAATAACACATCAAGGGAAAACATGCTTAAACACAACAAAGATGAGCAATGCTATTACAAAGTAGACAGTCTTGTTTTACAAGGTGCTAATTTGGCATAACTGAGGTTTTGGGGAAAGAGGGTGGAGAATTCTCCAACCACTGAGAAATTAGAAACCTCTCTAAATATGGCCGTGCTAAAGTCTTCTATTTTAACTAATTGCAGACATCAATGAGACCAAGGGGGAGAAGAAAAATATATTCTATCATTATGTTTTGACTACAGACTTAGCAAACATGCTGTCTCTGTAAGGCAAAGAAACAGTCAATTTATTTGGATGGCCTGGCTTCATTTTAGGAGAACCAAGCATTGTTTCGTCTACTTAATTTAGGCCTGGGAATTACTGGGGGGAAAAGGGGATGAAAAAGAAAAGAAAAGTAAAAAGATAAAAAAAAAAAGAAGAAAGGGGAATTTTTTTTTAATATGGGTGGGGGTAGTGGAAATGTAGAGTCTGTGCCTACATGAGAGTGGAAAAAATTCCGGTTAGACTATGCTCCTGCACAAATCCTGCCTTAGAAGAACATCACTTTTTCAGCGCAGTTCAGGAGGTGTTTGCTTTTCTCATTCAGAAAGATAGCACTTAAAGGGGTAGCTACCGTACACCACAGATTAATGGGCATCTGGTACTATTCCCAGGTTTCTAAGGCAAATAAAAATATTCAGTCTTTAAATATTGTAAATAAGTGAATTTTTTAAAATATCAACTAGGAATACTTCAAGGTTTTCAATGAAATATAATTACTATCAATAAGACTAAGAAATAAAAATCACCACCTGGCTTAAAAAGTAGCTTCAACCGTTTAAACCATTCTGGTTTTATGTCATGTAAAAATATGCTTATCTACTATTACAGAACTTTTATTGACTTCTTTATTTGGTAGTATAAAAATTACATGCCTTTTGACTGTAATCCAGCCCTTTATCTAGGACTAAAAGAGGGAAAGGTCAGAGGTAGGAGTCTGTTATGTACTTAGGTAATTTAGTGGAAATATGCTGAGAAAAATTAAAGCTTTCTACAAGTAAGTCCTGAGATAGAGATTATCAAGGTTTTTAAATAAAACTTGTCAGAGCCTAGTTCTACTCTATAAAATTACTCTGTACTGTCATTCAAGCCCTTGAAGTGGATTTGCTCAATTTATAAGCAAAATAATTTTACATTATTAATAACCAGGTAAGTAAGTACCATAGTTTAAAGTTAGTCTTTTGTCACCACTTAATAACTGTTCTTCAGGCCACCATGTTCACTTTTTCCTTCATCAATTCTGGCAGGGGCTGGGGCGGAAATGGCGACAACGATGACAACACACGACAATGGACAACACAACAAACAAACGAAAAACCCCCAAAGCCAGTACTTTCCAGAAGTTCAGGAAAATTCAGGAAATCACAGGCAGGTTGCAACAGCACCTTCTGCTGTGATAGGAGGCATCTTTAGTGCAGGGCAAAGTAGCTGGGTGGGTCTCCTTGTCGGAAGAACAGCTCCTGGCACGGAACATTGTTCACTGCTGCCGCTCACAGGTTGCAGGCTGCCAGATTCCCCTTTTCCTTAACAATATCTGGTGCCTGCTACCTGCCATGTTAGCCAGCTGTGCTGCATCTTCCCTGGGTAGTCTACTAAGCCTGAAGTCTTGTCACCAAGAGTGCAATGTTTACAATAACGTAAAAGTTCAACCATTTTTAATTCTTTTGAAGAGAAATAATTCAGACATATGTCAAACGTCTTTAATTGGTACTGCATATTTTTTTCGCTGTCCACTATCAAAAGATACAGAATTTGAAAGGGGCTCTAAATATTTTTACCTGTTCAGATAAACAGAGGAAAAAACCCTTAAAAATTGAAAATGCCTACAAAGAAAAAGAAGTGGCATCAATTTGTAAAATAGCCTCTGAAGCGTTTCAACCATAAGAACAACTGCCTTGAAAACTGGTGCTATCACCATGCTGTGAAGATGACTTCATAGCAAGTGTTGTGGCAGCTGATGTTCTTCATCTCACCACAGCCTGGAAGCAGAAACTTTAACAACCACAACATACTGAACCAATTCTCGTATTATCTTATTATTCTTTTCCACAAAAAATGTTTTCTCAGATATGCTTATAATTTAGTCTATCATTAAAATGACAAACCCTGGTTTGTTTTTTCATTTTTGTTGTTGTTGGTTTTGGGGTTTTTTTGTTTGTTTTTGGTGGCGGTGGTGATGGTTGGTTGTTTTGTTTTTCTTTTCTTCCCCACAAATATCTTATTCGTATCTGTTTTGCAAACAGATAAAAACTTTTTGATTACTTCTTAATTCAATGCTTACAGCACCTGGTTGGCTATGCCTGGATACCCAGAGGTCCTGTACGGTCCCTCCTGCATGCTTTTTATTTCTTATTGTCAATTCCAGTAAAAGATGCAACCCATGTAGATACACTCTAGTTTGAGCACAGATCAACAAGATACCTGAATGATGGAACCAGCTGTGGGGAGGACAGTGCAAATCAGAGAATATGTAGGATTTTTCCATTGTGTAAATCAGAAGTGTACTTGTAAGGCACATTCTGATTGAATGATGTATAAATCCAGCAATTAAAACCATATTCCATGATAGCAGATGACAAGATGATTAAATCCACTTTAACTAGTACCACCCTCAACAAAACGTCAATATGACTACTGCAAAGACGAAAATCATGAAGATATATAATGTTATGTTGGGCATATGCAAGGAATTACTGCTGATAACTGAGTGTAACTCACATATTACCCAGTTTTCCAGCCATCAGTGACTTTTCCTTCCCTCAATCCCTCCAGGTAGAACAGCTTTGTAAGTAACCCCATAGTGGCTACTTTGATGCTTTGGTAAAATGGGTTAGACCTTCTGTATACATTTACAAGAAAAGAATCACGTCAAGGAAAACTTGAACTACTAAAATCTAGAGTTGCAGGAATGAGAGAAAAGGTGGAGGACCCACTATGATAGATTAGTGTTTTTCAAATAGCAATGCTTTCCAGTAATGCCAGTTCCTCTTTATTAGATGGTTAACACAAGGTATTTACTATTTATAGATCTTAAAAAAGGTCTCATATCCTAAAAGTCCAGGATCTTAAGACACACAAAACCACAGAACTGTCTTTAAACACCAAAAACCTTATTAACGGGGAAAAAAAATGCAACTTACATATGGAGCATGCAAGGGAGCAACTTAATGCAAGAGTTTTAAACCCCAAGCAGAAAATTAGGAAACTGATGGAAGAATAATATGGTTAAGGGTAAATGAACTTTGGTGTTTTCACAAAGCAGCTGAGCAATGTGGTAAACACTGAGGCAAAATGGATGGGTTTTGGCAACAATCTTGAACTTGACAATGCCAAATGCATAATGGGCAATACAGATTTCTTCCAGGAAATCAGAAGGAAATGTGTCCTGATTAATGCAATGAACTCTTGCATGAATCTGTTTTAAAGATGTAAGAAATTTTAAAAACCCTACTTTTAATATTTGATTATTACAATTTAATTTTTTAGACATAACACAGGAATAAAGAGAACACATGGTAGCACTCCAAGTAAGTACCAAGTACTATATGTCATAGCCAGGCCAGGGCCAGCTCAGTTTGACCTCCGTGTCTGGAGGGAGATGTGTGTCGGCTAAGAAACTGTGTGGCAGGGCACATAACTAATCCAGTGTGTCCCTGGGTGCCCAATTCCAACAGTCAAGGCATTGAGGGGACAAAGGTCACAAGCTGCCACGCCAAGAGCTCCGCGCTGGTTGCAACCCAGTGGCATCGAGCAGTGGAGTCCTGACCAAATCCCAGAACTCCGTCCTGCATCCAGGAGAAACCACTGGAAAGGGAATGTGCAATCATGCTATCACAGGGCCACGTCACTGGGAGGGCATGGCATAGCCCCAATCCGTTCTGGATTGTGACTCCACTCTCGAGTGGGAATCTCACCTCATCCCCGCGCCGCGTGGTGTGGGAGTCATGACGTCGTCCGTTTACCATCTAAATTCCTGGGTGAAAATACGGATTTTGACCAAGGTGGACAGGCCACCGTTACTTAACCCAGAAAAGGTATATGCACGCGTGTGCATGTTCAGTAAAAAATACCAAGTGGTGTGCATATGTGGACACGGCCTTGTGTCCATTCTGAGTCTACAACCCAACTGGACAAGAGATGGACAGGACTAAGAAAGAAAGTCTCACAGCGTATGGGTCACAGTCTGCCTGCAATGTGTCTACTGCCCCCAAATATTCCCCCATTATTTCCAGCTGAGTCAATCACTCTGCATTTTTCTGCTGATCCCACTTTTTCCTCAGTTCTGCACTCAGAAACAAAGTCATTGTCTACTTTTTTTGTTTATGAAGAAAAGCTAAGTTGGTGGAGTCAGTGGGAAAGCAAAACATGGTTTGGTCTTGGTAGATCCTGTTGTCAGCAGCAAAAGGGAAGGGTGGTTCTTCTGTACCTTAAACCAAGAGCTACTAAGGTGCAACAGTACCCATCTGTATGCCCCTATTTCCAAGGTAATGGAAAATACACTGTTACACGTTAATATCTATCAATACCAAGGAAATGGGTCTTCTTTCTTATAAGAACAAAAAATAAGACAATCATTACCAGCTTTTCTGTCCTAGCACCCACAATGGTGGTTCATCCTCCGTCTGCTGCTAAGTAAGGTGAGAGGTGTTGGCTCTGGCTGGTCACAAGGGCCAGGCATATCAGGAAAATGGTTTTAGAACAAATGCCCAATAATTGCTGGCACAGCCTTTCTTCTGAGCGAATAGCAGACAAAAAAATTTACTCGATGCCTGTGCACTTCCACTGTTTTCTTGGCAATAAAAAAATTACTACCAGCTATATTAAGATACTGGCAATAATTTGAGCATTCTGGATAATCTAAAGTAGGCAAAAAAGTACATATCAAACAAAATAAAAAGGACACACTTAAAACCCTCCCCCCCCCAAATCAAAAAAACCCCACTATTCTTTAAGAATATTTCAAAAATTTACTTCTCAGTCTTCACACGGCCACAGAGACCCATGGCAGACTGGGACAGATATGGCACTGCAGCCAACCAGCTTCTTCACTGGGAAAAAAACAGGCCCATCCTTGACATACCTTAAGCCATTGAAACAATCTTTTGTACTCCACATAACCTGCTTTTCCTCTTCTTCCATTTAGGCTATTTCAGATTTTCTTTCAATTGATATTAAGGACACACCTTAACAGTAAAATTTATGTTCTATCTCTGGTAGGAAAATGGAGGTAACTATAGCATAACCTTAACTGATGTCTACTTAATGAAGAGTGGCATTTCTCAACTTATGGTAAGGAAAACTAACAGTTAGTCACTCCAAATTACCACACATAACTTAAATTATGTATGCAGACTCAAAAATGCGAACAAACTGCCTGGTACATATCCAGCTAAAGCAACCGTAATTAAAGCACACAATCAAAGCATCAGATCAGATTCATGTAAGCACACATTCTTACACAGCTTTTTGCTGTTGGGTTTATTAGCACCTTCTCTAGCTATGACTTACTTTCGTTGCTCTCTGTAATCCTCTTGATTGGAAGTATGTCTGTGTCAGATTCTAAGTATCAGTTCCCCTTAATAACCCAAAAATTGAGAAAGGCTGTACTACTTTTTTTTTTCTGCTCCCTGTTTTATTTTACCACTAATTATTCAGTCACAAATCTGTTGCATATTTCATTCAGGTTAGGTTTTTGGCAGTAACTGAGACTTCTTTAGAAACAGTTCACTACAGTTTAAATTCATTATCTGCTGCTAATTAAAACGATCTGTTTTATTGTCACAAAAGAAAATCCTGTTACAGAAACTAATGAGCTCCAATCTTCAGTAACTGAGAGCATGTGTTTACAAGCAGGAACACTTAATGCCATTGCCAATCAGATGTTGGAATTAAGTACATTTTCTACATGCGTATGTTTAAGGATAAATAGTTTAAAGCAGTGAAATGCACTGTTTCATCTTTGTAAGTAATCTCTTGCTTCTCACTGGTCCTGTCTGGGGGCAATATTTGTTAGTTCACAAAAAATTGTAAGATACTCAAATAGGCAAACTCATAAAAACAAATAAATCATAAACCCAAATGGAGTTTGTAGTTTACTTAGGCTACTTTGGGCAGTACATAAACATTAGTCAAGAAAAGAGTTTCTAACATTGTTTGTTTGCATCTGTTGATTTACTGATACTTTGTTGACGGTGCTCCCCTCTAATTCCACCTAAGCTTATGAGTAGCTGTAAATACTTAAAGGTTAATCCCAATTAGACCTGCTTGACCCTGGCATTAAGTGTTCCTGCTTGTAAACACATCCTCTCAGTTACTGAAGATTGCAGCTCACTAGTGTCTGTAACACGATTTTCTTTTGTGACAATAAACCAGGTTGTTTTAATTAGCAACAGACCTTGAATTTAAATACTAGTGAACTGTTATTAAGAAGTCTAAGTTACTGCCAAACAAGCCAATCTGAACAAAATATGCAACAGATTTATGCTGAATAATTAAAGAAGTATAGAATCACAGAAAGAATCAGTTTGGAAGGGACCACAGTGAGTCATTTGGTCCAAAATTCCTGCTCAAGCAAGGTCATCCTACAGCACACGGCACACAAATGTGTCCAGAGTTCAGCAATATGTCCAGTGAGAGGCGACTCCACAACCTCTCTGAGTAACCTGTTTCACTGCACAAAGAAGCTCTTCCTCATGTTCTGGTGGAACTTCTGTGCATCGGTTTCCGGCCATTGCCTCTTGTCCTATTGCTCAGCACCACCAAGAAGAGCCTGGATCCATCCTCCTGGCATCCTCCCTTCAGACACATGTAGGCATTGATAAGGTCCTGACTCAATCGTCTCAAAGCTGACCAGGTCCAGTTCCCCCAGCCCTTCCCCATTGCAGAGATGCTCCAAATCCTTGATCAACTTTGTAGCTCCAATTAGTGGAAGAGCAAAACAGAGAGGGCAAAAAAATCCCCTTCTCAATTTTCAGGTTATTGAGGGCAATAATCTGATGTTTAGAATCTGGCACAGACATACGGGAGCAATGAAATTAAGTCACAGCTAGAGAACGTGCTGATAAACTGAATAGCAAACAGACCTGTAAGAATGTGTGCTTACACGAATCTTATCTGGTGCTTTGATTTTGTGCTTTAACATCAGGGCCACACAGGTGCTCCCTAGAGGACCAGAGTATTTGACCTCATGCTAAGCATTCAAGTCTGAGTCTTACACTGGGTAATCTGGTTGTGATGTGTTCTGAGCACTGCAGTTCACTATGGACTGCAGTAGTGGTGGATCATCATGACCTCTGTCAATAAATGCAGTAATTTAGGAGACTGATTTCAAGCGTGTAAAACATGGGAATTTAAACCAGTTTACTTAACAAAGGCAACCAACCACTGGTAGTTGTATTGTACTTCATGTTGACAAAGCTGTTATCTTAGGAGAAGTAATGCTTAACTATCTGCTATTACAAATGGAGCCACATTTTGTCAAGCTAAGCAACAGTAAAGAGCAGCTCCTACAGCTGGAGATTTCATCAATCTGGTTCTCTGCTTGGATCAGTGTATCAGTATGGCATTGAGCAGCAGCAGAGTGGGTGTTCTATGAATGCCTTATGAAGGAAGTTCAGGATTTTTTTATAAGTGGAGAAAATAAAATATTGGCTTCATTTTTCTAGATCAAAATAGGGTGCAGGAAAAATCAATAGGATACTGATTTGATATCATGCAGAAGTGAATTCATCTCTCCCTCATTACCACAGAGAAACAAAAAAACTCCCCAAATCCCTTGGGTTTATTAGGGCTTAAAAGTGTGTAGTCAGAAGACTTGAGTGAAAACCAAACTGTGGTCCACTGAAACAGTCAGCTGTTCCTTCAGGACCTTCTCTGAAAAAAGTCAGAGAGACTATTTTAATACTATTCCTGTTAGTTTCCAGGGATATTAACCTCCATTACAGGGTAAGAATGGGACTTGTGTAGTCTTCCTGTTTGGTTTTCATTTTTTTAGGAAACCAGGAGGGAAGGGGATTAAGACAAATATATTTGTCCATACACTCTATGTCCAGAACAGATGCTTGTGTTTCTATAGTAACTATAACACCATAGATGCAAATTTTAACAAGACTTATAACATTTTTGTGCAAGTTATCAGGAAAGATTGAATTCCTTGATTACATGTTCAGAAGTTTCCATTAGCTCTTAAATTTTGAAATTTCAGTCTCTGAGAACAACCTTCTACTGGGCACAACAGAATGAGTACAATGACAAGTTGTTTTAGAAATGATTTAATATATAAATGCATTACACTGCTTCTTAAAACAACCATGGTGCAAAATCTTATCAAATCTCAGTTCACTGCATTGACGTAAATAATCATGTTAGGTTCCTTTACACTAGGAAGTCAATTTCTCCAGTAAAGCTTCTATTCCTTTTACATTTTTATTCCGCTTCAGCTTTGGGATGAGCTTTTTTAGTCCTTTTTTGACTGTGCTTACCACCTTTTCATCGGTGCTCCGGAGAAGGCTGCAAGACACAGGAAAAAAATGAAGGATATCAAAGGTCAGCATGCAGGTCATAGAAAAAGAAGCTGCCCATGTAGGGAAACAGTAAGAAGTTTAAGAAGTATATAGTTCAAGCCAGATGTTATCACCTCCTATTACAAAAAAAACGTAAAACATTCCAGAAAATATGAAACACCAAGTCAAAAGACAGCCAACAGAGGATAAATCAGTCTGCAAGGAACTGCTGATCCCTACTCAAAGTATCTTCAAATACTGGGTCAGACCAGGTTTCTCAGAGTTTCCCCTAGTCTGGGCTTCAAACCTGCCAGGCTGGAGACAGCCCGAACTCCCTGGGCTCCAGCCCCACTGCTGCACCATTCTCATGGGGAAAAGGTTTCTCCTTATCTCCAGCCTAAGCTTTTGTGTTTCAGCTTGTGCCACTTCCTCTTTCTCTCTACTCATGCATGCACTGCTGTGAAGGGACCAGCTCTCCTTTATCCATCCTGTTGGTGCCAGGGATGCTGTTGGGAGCCCATAGGTTGCCCCCTCTCCCAGCTGAAACAGCCTTGGCCCCACAGGCTCTTCTTCCATGCCAAGGGACCCAGTCCATGACCAGACTGGTCAGCCTTCACTGAACTCACTCCAGTTGTTGATACCTTTCTTGTAATGGGGGTCCTAAAACTGAATGCAGTGAAGTACATCTAATATACCTCAAGTACCTTCTCTATTGTACTTTCATGCTGCATTTAGTGAAGGACTGTGCAGCCTTACCAGTTCTGTTCTTTGAGATACTACTTTTGGAAAACAAATCAGATTTCCCAGATAAATTCTCTTCCTCAGAAACAAAGAAATTCATCATAAGCTGTAAAATACTATCAGCTTAGTAGTGACTGTCCTCCCTTTCTTCAGTTAACAGTGAAATGTTCTTGGAATGAAATACAAGATCTGCAGAATTAATGGCACACCTAACTTGTACTTCAAAATGATGAGTGAACTGCCTAAGAAAGTGTCTTCTACAGCCAGCGTGTGCAAACCAGATCAGAATTACAAATCTGACATACAAATAAACTAAGATTGGAAACAAATTATAATACCCATGTGCTGGTATGAAGCAGCCTGCATGATACTGTAAGTCCTTACAATCCCTAGGATTCTTTCAAGTGTCTCCCAAATTTGCCTCTACCTAAAAGTTTGTTTCTTACCTACTTTTTAAATAAGGATTAGACATGGCAAACTGAACTGAGTAAGACATAAAGGAATTAATGTAGCTTAAGATGAGATTTAAATTTTGTCTCCTTTAGGACTCCAAATCCTGTGCTGGATGGCAACACTATAGGCAGAAAAGCACTGGTTGTCCACCTGACAACACCACTACTTTCAGCTACTTAATTCCCAGATTTATTTCTATGACTACTACTAACAACCTTTAGCAGCAAATTATATTACACTTTCAGCTGTAAGGGTACTATTTAATCAAGACGCCTTCTTTAAAACTGAATTCAACACAGCTGAGGGTGGTATTTGTCATCTCTTCTATGAGTCACGTACCCCTGATAAAAGCAAGAAAGTCAAGAATCCTGACAAAGGATGTGCTGAACACATTGGTAATTAACATGGAGAAGTATGTATGTTTCACTCACCACAAGAGACGAGCACACAAAGTAGAAAGCCACTCTAGACTGCATTTTTGTATGCAAATTCTCTAAAAATGAATGTCAGCTTCTGACAGCTGTACATGTAAAGCTGCTTTCAAACTCATTGTAACCACAGGTATGTAAAGACACCATTCTTAATAAACAACATCTACATATTTGATAACACAGCCAAAAGACCAAAATAGTGGCATAGTGGGGTATTTTTGAATTATTATCCTGTAAGTTCGTACAAGGTCTAGAAAGCCAGCACCTATGTATTTTGTGGATATAAAACATAACTTCCACATATTACAGAAATAAAGGAAGTCAATAACACATTTGGCGAAGTATGTTCTCACCTGTTCTGATACTACACATCATTTACAAATAAAAAAATACACAGGAGAGGTAATATAAAGGAATTTAAATAGACCAGCATCTATGACATTCAAGTACTTATAACACTTAATACATTAGTCTGGACTGTGAGCTTGCAGAGGGTCCTCTCATTACCTTTGGGCTCCCCAAGATACTACTAAGTCAGAACCAGGATCCAGATATTTTCATAAAAATAAAGCAAGTAGTGCAAGGAAAGGAGAAGGTCCAGAGGATACCAGGTTACTGAGAAGCCAAGCACATGCAGTGACTGCTTATAACTGACAAATAAGCTTTAAGGACTAGATAGCCAAAAATCTTCAAATGGACTCACTGAGTAATTCTGAGTTTCAGATCTGCACATATGTGACAGATGGCTTCTGAAAGCCAACAACAAAACAAAAATCAATCATGACTTTAGGAGGAACTAGCATTGTCTGAAAATTACCTCTGTTTGAGGATTTGAGATTCTTTATGACAAAAGAAGTATCTGGGTTTTTTAAATGAGAAGATTTTTAAAAACTCAACTATTATTTTATGTAAAAAAATACCCTGCTGTTACTTTGTACCAGACTAAATTAACCAGTGCTGTACAATTTAGGTAATCTCTTGACTTCTGTGCATGCAGTTAAACACAAATGTGATTAATTACTATGTAATAGTGAGGTAAGCAGGTGTCACATGAAATGGAACAAAAAGAGATGGTTATGTTTGTGTGTCCTCAGCTGCCTACACGGCCATCAAAAGTTCAGTCTACAAAGGATTTACATTTAAGTGACATAAACCAAAAATCTACCAACAAAATTCCTTCAAACAAACAAACACTCCTACAATATAGTTTTTTCTCTCTTTCCTGTTAGGTAAGTTTCAGTACGGGTAAAAATACTGCCAGTCTGGGAGATAATATCCCCTGCTTGGTAAGAAAGGACGCTTGTCAAGGCGCCACCTGTAGTGACATGAGTAACAGCAGAGAAGGAGAAAGACTGCCATTCCTCACAGACTTTTCCACAAAATACACCACTACTGTGCTTGTTTCTTTAATAAACAATTACCAGTTTCCTGTTTTATCTCTAAGTCTTCAACATTGTTGTGGGTTTACCCAGGAAGGGTCAGTCTTTCAAGTGACCTATGGTGCAGGAAGTAGTGCACCCTGCTTCCTGGGAAACAGAGCCAGTGACCAGCTAGTTTTGAGTATTGATGGGTGTATAATCCAATTAAAAGTTGTTGCGCCTCCAGGGAAAAAACCATATTTAAGAGAGATACACCTGAGAAAAAACCTGCTTTTCCTGTCCTGTTGCTGCGAGAGAAGCAAGTCCTGTGCTTCTCTCTCTGGTAAGGCTGGGCCCTTGCCCTTTCCCCCCCCTCCCCTCCTCAGAGCGGGGAGGGGGGGAGGTTTGGACGGGAGTTTGCAGCAGCAGTGCAGCTGAACGTGGGGGAGGACCTGGCCTGAGATCTCCGGCTGCTGGGCAAAACATTTTAACTACAGCGGGCAGTGCCGGGCCGGCTCCCTCCGGGCCGGCTCCCTCCAGGCCGGGTCAACTTCGCAGAGCCCAGCCCTTGCTCTGGGCCGGGCAGAGGCCAGGCCGGCTCCCCCCAGGCCAGGCCAGCTTCGCAGAGCGAGGCTATGGAGACTCTTAACTGCTTCTGCAGCCCGGCTCAGACTTTTTAAACAACCCGGGAAAAATCATGGGACTGTCGCAGAGGCCCGAGAAAGAAATTAACCCTTTCGTTACCCAGATAAAACTTGCAGAAACTGATCTGCTCTTGCACAGATAGAAGAAGAGTGAGGACACTTACAAAAACACAGCATAGAGACTCAAAGTCAGTGAGAGAAGCAGAGCTGAAGCTTAGAGGGAAGGAGCATGAGGAGTGCTACAAAGTAAAAGCTGAAAATTCTTCTGTGAAACCATGATTGAGACCAAGCTAAAATATTCCCTGTAATATATGACAAATGGTCTAAGGGGGGATGTGACGTTCTACCTGCAGCCAGTGCAGCCAGTGAATCAAGGCACCTGTGTGAAGATAAGTAGATATTGAAGTAATTGCAGCCTGATGAGAAATTTGAGCAGAGAAGAGAAGAAACTGTACTCCAGATCCCTTGCCCCGGGGAATGGTCAAAGGAAATTTACATTGCCAGTCATAGAAGAAGGGGATTTCTTTGCGGCAGTAGTAGAACAACTCATCCTTAAAAAAACACCCCATGAACTGTCATAACCCACCGTAGTAGCAGTGGGAAAGCTACTGGTGTGGGAGGGACGTTCCACAACAAGCAGAGATCTTTTTCTCCTGGGCGGCTGCTAGTTGTGAAGCTGAAAACCATAAGAACTGTATTTCTTGTGGAGAAGTCAACATGGTAAAGCAGGAGAAAACTCCTCTCCCTAAATGACTGAAGAAAGACTAATTTAGAAGTGGTAAACTGACTGAAAGTCAAAGTGTTGTTTTTTTGTATTGTCATTGAAAAATGGAGAGGTAGGAAGAGCAAAAGTGTTCTGACGGTTTTGTTCTGGTTCTTAAGTTTTTTTCCTTCCTTTTAGGTCTGTTAATAAACTTTCTTTATACTCTTTAAAGTTTGAGCCTGCTTTACCTACTCCTAATCCTTATCTCACAGCAAAATTAAATAAAATCTGGTAAGTGTGCTGGTGTTTAGCCAAAAAACTCAGGTGAACGAACTCAAACCACTACAAACATCTGTTAAAAGACTATTGTCACAGTGATTGCTGAACAGTAATTGAAGCATTAAATATGGGAAAAATATCTATTAATTTACAAATTTGTTTGGACAATCTCAACAGTTTAGTACATACACCAGCAACATCACACATTAAATGAATCTGTTCAGCCTTGACTTAAAGGAAAAACGTCCAAGCATTAACACAGGGTCAGTGAATAAGCCTTTCTAACAAAACTTCACTGAACATCTGTGCACAGGATCAGATAACTTAAAGGCATTAGGTGCATTTGTTGAATGCTAAAGGCCTGTTATAAGAAGCAAAGAAGAAAGAGCATTATCATTTTGGCAACTGGACAATCTTAACAGCCAGCTACATATGACTAGTAAGATGTTGTGTAAACTGGTTTTGTATCTGGACTGCAACTACTCTTTTACTACCAGGTCTTCTCACTAGTGATCTGAGTGATAATGACTAAACAAAGTTAGAATTAAACTCAGATTAACTTACATAAGCGAAAATAGCTTTTGATTCACCTTGCAAAAGAGCATGAACATCAAAGTAGCCCTACTCTAAACGAATAAAAGACCAGAGTCGGACAGCAAACAGCAAGGAGTCTAAAGGAACTTTAGGAGAGGGAAAAATGGAGCAGTAAAAAGAGACCAGGGGATTTAATTTTCAAAATGATGTTGTCTGTTTGCTGATTTTGGTTCAGTAAAAGTCTTTATGAGGTGCCAGAAGGGCAAAGCTGACATACAAGTGCCAGAAGGGCAAGGCTGACACACAAGTTCCAGAAGGCAGACCACACACTTCAGGTTATGGGACAAAACCTTGGGTTTCTATGACCTGATACTGACAGGTATCACAAAGCGACAGCAGCGATGATTAACACTGCAGTTCACATGCGATAAAACAAAACGTTAGCATTAACCTGATCCCCGTGGAGCGTTTTTGATCTCACAGCTGCATGGTTCACTGCTTCAAATTTGTGAGCCAGTTAGCTCATCACAGACCTTTGCATAGCCTATCCTTATGCATGGTCTCTTCCAGACACTTCTCTACTTCAGTAGGAGAACTTTTTAGGCTTTGCAATTAAGGCATCCAAAGCAATAATTTACCAAAACAAACAAAACAAGACAAAACAATTTCCAGATTTTTGTATGCTGCCACCAGTCCCAGGTATTTTAAAGTTAATTATTTTAATGTAGCAATTTGTGGATTGCTCTTTTGAGAGTTTTGTACTTATAAAACAAGACACGGGAGGCACAATTTTAAAAATAATTTTGTTTTTAATCTTCAGATTTTCTGATACTGAACTGCTTCCTAGCACTACAAAAGATGGAGCTCAAGGAATAGCCTATGGAAACTCTGGTTTGAATCTTTCTAATCTCTGTTTCATTCAAGACTTGCCAGTTGCATTCAAGATAGCACACACTGAATGTAATTTTGTTGGTAGAAATTTCAATTTATGTTCTCTCAGCTTTTCAAGTAATGAACAATGTAATCTAATCAGAAGTAGCCATGTGCCTTACATACCAGCAAAGAATAATGGCACCTCGATTTACTTCTGCCCAGGTCTTCAGATTATCAATACCAACACGATCCACCAGTGTTCTTCCAAAGGAAACTGTAACATATGGGAAAGAAGCAGGGTAAGAAAAAACGTGACAATATCTTCCTACAAAGAAGCCTGTTGAAAGTTCTCTGTAGTTGCGATTTAATCAAATTATTTTCAGTTCCCAAGTATTCACAAAGTTCTGCTCCCTCAAAATAATTGGCTGCTTAATGTAAGACAGACCTTTATAGATATTAGAGTACTTACAAGTACTGCTTGGAATTTGTAAGACAACAACAGCACTGTGTGACAGTTTACTATTATGAAGTATGCAAACTTGTTTGTTTTTTAAAAAGGGTGTTAAAGGCTATTAATATCTTAGAGAAGGCATCCAGTCCAAAGACAGAACTTGGCAAGAATCACAGAACATTCTGGTTGAGAAGACCACTGTATGTAATATACTAAATACATACACACATACTCTGTTGAAAAATGCTACATTTTAAAGCATCTCAATCTATAACAGAAGGACAATTTCAGAGCTAATGCTTTATTGATGCAAATGTCTTTTTCAGCTGTACTGATGCTCCAGGGCTCTATTTCTTCAGTGGCTTTGAAAGCCTAAGTTGACTTCAGATTCATTATGCTAACGACATGTGCAAAACAAAGAACATAGGCTGACTTCAAGGCCCCAGCTGAATTTAAAGAACTGAACTTCATGGAAACTGTTCTTACAAGTTGCATGCTCAGCAAAGTTACTGGTGAACAATGGAAAAAACCCCATCCAACCTCAACAAACCCAAAAACAAACTCAAAACAACTTGTTCCCCATGTGATAACAATTTCCTTGGAGTTTAATTCCAATTCAATAAACTCAGAGCAAGAATTCTGAATGGTACTTTTTGGAGAAAACCAAAGGGAACACCAAGTGATTAAACTGGAAATTGTACAATTTTAACAGAAATAAATCCAGATTACTATCATCATTACAGACAGGCAAGCCTCTGAAAGACA
Organism: Orthonyx spaldingii; assembly: GCA_013397795.1. NCBI lineage: Eukaryota > Metazoa > Chordata > Aves > Passeriformes > Orthonychidae > Orthonyx > Orthonyx spaldingii. The sequence continues at coordinate 211,416 of VZTJ01006240.1, read as the reverse complement.
CTCATAAAACTTTTCCTCTGTACATTTTCAATCTACTTGAGAAGCAGGAAAACAGTCTACTTTCAGAAACACTTAATAAAGCACAACTAACACTTTTAAAGGAAACACTGGCTACCTGAATGTAACAAGAAGGAAAGGAATAAAAAGTTTAACAAGATTTGATAATTCTACGTAGAAAAGAAAGGTTACACACAGAAAAGTTCCTCAGATTACACTTTGCCACCCACACACTTTCATTTTTTGAGCTTTTTGTATGAGAAAAAGTAATCACTATTAGGACAGGGTCATGCACACAAAAGACTTTACAGTTATGTAATAACTTAAGTTTAAAAGCCAAATTAAGATGAGAACATCTGTGCCCAATATCTGCCTTATGGAACATAAACTAGCAAAGATGTACTATTTTTGTGCACAAATTATTTTAATAACAGTTACAAAGCATTAACCCAGCAGCACTAACGAACACAGTAAAGATTACAGCCTAGCTTACGAGCACTAATGAAAGAAGGGTTCCTGTAAGAAAGACTTCACTGTTTCTATTATTATCCTTCAACTACTATGTAATTTAGCAATGCTATCAAGACGTTTTAAGCACAGAAATTAATTCCGTCCCAAATACACATTAAAGCCCTGAGAAAAAAAACCTCAACCACTGCTTGCATTGCAAAAAAAGCAAACATATCCTTGCCATTCTGTTTGTATAGCAGCTCACAACAGCAAGACATAGAAACAATAATGTTAAATTTTCCATATACTAGTATAATCAAAGAAATAAATGCAACAATCTTATTTGAGGTCAGATAGCCAATTACTCTGAAGTCAGTCTGACCAAATAAAGCTGTATTGCCAACATACCTTCTTTTCCACTCTCTCTCATTTTTTCATCTTGCTCTATTAACCATTTCAAAACTAGATGGCCTGCTGGATGTTCTGCAATGTGAAGCTTTAGGAGGAATAGACAAACAACAACAAAACAGAATTATTTAGTGATGTTTTTTCAGAATGCAGTTACATGTCTGGCCATAAATATTTCTGCTTGATTTATTCACTCTGCGATCACACTGATTCACTGCATAACCTATGCAAATATCAAGAAGTTTGATGCAAGTTTCTGGCTATTCATTCAAATTGACCAGTTTTACCATCTTCCCTGTAACACTTTACTTTCAGTAATATAAACTATATCAACCAACATTTCATCCATTCTTCCAAGGACTTCATTCTTAATAAGCAGAACCTCCTGGTTTAGCTGCCTCCGCCAGGACTTCCAGACTTTTCACTTTGCCACGCTTGAAAATTCACTACAGTATGATTCACGGAAAGCCACAGAACGCACGAGTAGTTCACATAAAATTTTGTAACATGTTTATCAAAGAAGGGAAAGACAGAGCTAAAACACCATAACTATGCAAATCTGGAGGATCTCTTAAATACTGTGTACATTGTATTTTTTTGTTTCCTAGTCTACAGACACATATCTGACTGACATTAACAAGGTATGGGAGGGGCACTCTTTGAAGAGAAGGTCATACTGGGACGACAAACAGCTCTTATCTAAGATCTTTCCTTGCAAGGAGATATGCGTACCTGAAAGGTAAAAGATCCCATCCCTCTCAGTGTAAACAGTCAAATGACCTATAAAACTTCTCTAAGTGCTTGATTGCACAGTGATAACATTAAAAGAGAGACCCTGTAATATGCTTGCCAGCTACCTTCCCAGTTAGTGTTTAAAGCAGTTTTGAAGATTCAAGATCATGAAGCACCTTGCCCTACAACTCACATGAAATGCTGGCTCAAGCCACCACACTCCAGATGCACTAATAATAAAGTATGAAATCAACAGGTCAGGAAACAAGATTACATCTCTTGCATTAGAGTTATCAGAGCAATGCACTGATGTCTTACATACAGGAAAACAAAACCAAACTTCATTTTAGTAATATAATAGATCTGCGAGATCTCAGCACCTTGTCATCTGTACATTACCTGTCCATCATGGCCCCCTGGAACCAGCTCTTCTGCTGCTAAATTAGCAATTGCATCTAGTGCAGGCTGGGTGTCACCAAGAGCTGTTCTCAAAATATCAGCAACCAAGACAAAGGTAGCTTTGTCTATCACCACTTCTTGGGTATGTTCTTGCAAATATTCTAGTAAAGGTGAGGAAATGGCTTCTAGGAGTTCACGGCGACGGAGTTCAGTATTCTTCTTACTGATGAAAGACACAGCACATTACTGCAGAAGGCTTACAGTGTATGCACATCAAGTAACAAGAAATTTCAGAACGTATGTGCTGAGACATATAAATTACTCCTAAATTAAAAAATAGGCATTATTGTTCCCTCTGTTTCATATAAAATTAAACACGTTGGACACAGAATTTAAGAACACATGGAGTTAGAAAGTGTTCAAAGCTGACTGCCTCTAAACCTCATAATTTTTTCTTGCTAGTGACATTTACCATTTCTTTTCATTTTGTTATCTCAGCTTTGGAGATGTAGGTTTTACATAGCTTTCTAGTCATCTAGAATTGGGTCTTCTTCAAAAGCTGATAAGCATCAATGTCAATACCAGAGACTGAAATAAAATGAACGATTTCCATTTTTATTGCTAGATTTTGAGATATACATTTATGCTGCCTAAAGTACCAGTAATGAATATTACAAATTTTCTTCTACACTAAATTTGATACATGAGCTTACACACAGAATATATCACAATATTTGCCCTTTACAAACAGGGTAAACTGCTGATCTCTAGTACATTGCTGGTTACCAATTCTTATATATGAAATTAAAAAAAATTTTAAAAAAAACAAGAAAAAAATAAGGACAGATTAACATATCTAATAATGCTTATGTATTATTTTTATATATTTACATTACTTAGATTTATTAAGAGGAAAAATTGAAATTAAATCATGACAGAAAGCTGCATGAATTCTTCTGAACTCTAAGAAAAACAATTCAACCTTCATATCTGAGTTACCTATAGGCATTTCCATCTCCCTGTTGCAGAAGTGTAATGATTTCTGGAACAAAATGCGCAGGATCCCTAGGACTTAGCAAGTACAACAAGACCTTCTTTCCATATTTGTTGTTTATTATATCGGGCAAGGAAGCCTTTATTTCCTACGGGAGTAAACAAACCGTAACAAAACATTAATGAAATAACAGTTCTTGGTCACTACCAGTATTAGAACTGTGAAAAAGTACCAGGAGAAACTCTAAATGACAGAGGCATGCTACCTCTTGTTGGTAATGTCTCCATCTTTTTGGAGACCTCATGAAAGAGAGAGATTTTGTGCTAAAATCTGCCTGAATCCTTACACATGTCAAGTGCTCAATGTACACCATGTGCCCAATCACATATGGAAGCTCAAAGCACCACAGACACACTTTGGTCCAAGATTAAGATTCCATGGACCTGAGAAATGATGACAAGAAAAGGCCTTCCTCGAGAGGATTTAAAGAGCTTAAAACCTTCCTTTACCCACAAATTCTCAGCCATACTCCCAGCCCACATACATGATGAATTTTGCAATATTACCAGAAAAACCCCCAAACCAACACAAGAACTCCCCAAAACAACAAAACTACAAAACCCCTCTTGCTTTTCCCCCCCTTTGAGTCTTACTAGTTTTTTTTTATCTTCCTAAATCTAAATTTTTTCATGAACAGAATGATAATCTCTGTAAGGTACTTTAGAAGTGTAACTGCTCTTTGAGATAATTTTAAAGATTGGTTTCCTCTACACAATATCCTTCAATGCTTAATTTCAAAATGCCCTCACCTCATCATCTGCTACTAGTTTTCATTCACTATATGAAGAGCTGGTTTTGATCTTAAGATTTTTTTTTTCCCTCTTCCTGACACCCATTCCCCATTCTTGACCTAACATAAACCCTGATGGGCCAATTGTGTATGTGTGAAGGTCACTTCTTGCTCTCCTTGTTCTGTCCAGATTGCTGTGGTAGGATAACCAAACAGTAAATATTCCATTTTATTTGATGATGGATTACTTTTTGATCTCAGATGATTCTGTAATTAAATGACATCTTTGAAGCTCAGCTAAAGACACAGGATCTGAACTAATAAACTCTGCAGAAAGACGAGTATTTGTTACACAGTAAGGAACAGGTCAATTATCTCAGACTAAGACAACTGTGGTATGTCAGAACTTATTTCCTTAGACCTTTCCCAGAAGTTGTTTCATTCCAGACTTGGCTCTGGAAACCAAATCCAGCTGCAATCACAGCTGAAATATTTGAGGAACAAAAGCCATCTCCACACAAAGATGCTTTCATCTCTCCAGACCCATTGGAGAGGCACAGTCTAAGGGCCAAACCTTCATGCTCGGGTACAAAATCCCAATCCCCCCCTACATACAGATGATCAAGGGAAGAATTGTTCCTATTTTTCAAAACAAGCCTCATCAGAACCACTTTCTCCTCATATTCCTTCTCCACATGCAGAACATTTGCCTCATCTTTATCTCCCTGCCACTTCCCCTAAATCAGTCAGCTCTTATAGCTACAGCATGAGTACCACTGCAAGCAGATTACAACATGTACATCAATGTTAACTTCTCTGCTTACAGGATGCAAACATTTTTGCTTGCAAAGTCAGTAAGGTAACATCATCATTCTGAAGTTTTCCACAGATTTAATCTCTTGAAATTCTAGTAGAACTCAAACTTCTATGATAAAAGACATTGACTTTTAAGAGACTCCAGTCACTCATTATCTAGAATGAACACGTACTAAAAGGGAAAATTTCAGTAAGCACTGAACTTAGCTTAAAAACGAATTCAAATAAATAATTAATACAACATATGAAAGTGCTAAATCTTCTATGAAAAGAAAAAACTAATCATGATACATAAATACAATGAAACAGAAAAGATAGGAAGTATTTAAACAGTTTAAAAAAGCAGACAGATTCCTACTTTCATCCTCCTATACGCTGACAAACATACTAACACTATTTAATATACTGTTTTAGGAAAAATTCAATTACTTACTGATATAATTAACTGCTTCACAAGTTTAGTGTCATCAATGCAATCAAATGCTGCCAGCAAGACCAGATGAGAAAATTCACCCTGCAAAGATGAGACATCAGAAACTGCATGCAATCAAGTTTTATGAATATACTAATTGATTTTTAGAATCACTATTTCTGAGGGTTTATGTCAAACATAAGACAACATGAAGTGCAAGCAAATTCTGACTACTGTCATAGAATGCGAGAAGTCCAACATTTAGGTTCTCTCTAAAAGCAAGGCTTGTTAAGAAAAATATATCGTTAAAACAAAGGTAGATCTTCCATTTCTAGTGGATATACTATTTTATCACATTCAAGCTATTAACCTAATCCTACTGTGTTATCAACATTTGAAATCATAGTATTTTCCCTACAGAAACATTATATACAGATGTTATTTCTATTGTAGATTTGCTTAAAAATGAACTAAGTCACATACAATGTTTTCAGAGATCATATCTCTGTAATGACTCATGCAGCCTCTACTGCTGAGCACACTCAAAAGGGCACAAGAAAATTCACTTGTATGTCAGTGTGACTCAATGTCAAAGAGAAGCCAGATCTTCTGCGCTCCAGTGTTGTGGCAGCTATTATTCACTCACTGTATCATATTTCCATACAATATAGAACTTATAAAATTGAACAACTCATTTATTTTAGTACTAGAAAATTATGGAGAGAGACATTACCTAGACCAGTGGCCCTCAAAGTTGCACAAGACAATCCACTGTGGTGCAGAAAGAAAATATTTTTGGCACCATTAATAATCTCATCCTTTCAAATTTTCTATTCCTGTGTATGTTTTATAACATATACCATTACAGTAGTAAAGGTATGTAATTTATACATAAATATATATATTGGGGGTGCACGACCAGGATGTGATCAGAAACGTTTGAAGGCCACTGACTGAGACCACAATAACTATTAGCAAATAAAAAACCCACAGCAACCAGAAAGGGAAGTTTAAAAACCTCTTCTTTACAGCTGCCATTTTGCCCAACTCCATGAAATTTGGTTGCAACTGTTACTCTGCTGGTGCTGCAGTCTCCAAACACATTTGTTATTCATTAAAAAATAAAACAGACTTCTTCCATTGTACGTCACTCCAGCATTAATTTATTTTGAAGCTTCCTAACTTGAAAAAAATATTGAGCATCTTCTAAGAAATACGCATGTTCAAAGAGCCTTTCCAATGGCAACTCCAACATATCCTGATTCTTCTTCCTCTTCTTTATACAGGCTGACTCCCAGTCAAGGAGAATTAACCAATGAGCCATATGAAGATGCAATATAAAGTTGGGATCAACAAAAGAAAAAGCAGAAAGAAAACCAAGGAATAATAATGAACTCAGCCACTTTAACAAAACATAGTACTACATTTAGTGTCCACAATGAAGCTTCTTGGCATGTCTCTAAATATTCCATACAGTTCAAATATTTTATATTATCTACTACATCACTGCTACTTTAAGACTAGTTTTATTAAGATCTCAAAGTTGTTCCCAGTACCAAAGTACATTCAAACTAGCCTCTATCAAATAACGTGTTTCAGACTACGAAATAAATTATTAATGAACACTCACCGTTGCTATTTTTTCAATATATGTCTTCATAGTTTTCACAATGACTTTTCTGTCCTATCCAAAAGGAAAGAGGAAACTCAAATGAGCCTAGAATACCAGTGATTCTGAGTAACTAAACTGCTACTTACACCTTTCAAAAAGATAACCATCAATTTGCTTTCTAAAGCAACGGCTATCTACCAAAGACTCACACTTCTTCTATTAGTCTACACCTAGAACCAGTGTGGTAAGTTAAACCTGAATTGTGACTTGATTCCAGAGAGATCCTATGGGATATTTGCAAGTGAAGACCACCAATGCGATATGTCAAAAAAGCTTGGAAATAACCCCAAGAAACAAAAAACCCCAAACCACCACATATGTTCACTAATATTTTGTCCATTAATGAAAGAACAGTGCATTTCATCTCTTCATTTGGAGAGAAACATATTCAACAGGACCTGAAACTCTAGCTTGTTTTAAACACCTATTACTAGCAAGAATATTTGGTCAGAAAGTTCTCTCCCTGTAGTACTGCCTCTTGGCATCTCTGCTCTCTCTTCTTTATATCTACTGCTATGCCTAGATCCTAGGAACATAATTTTCTGTCTGCATTCTTTAATAAGGAGACTACTTTAATAAGTCATCTACTTTATTTTTTAATACAGAAAAACATAGGAGGCATTAAAATATTTCCAAGGAGTGATGACATGCATTACAGCTAAAGTATTTCTGGATACTGTGTCAGCAGATGAAACTAAAACAGACTTCCTATAACATTTTATTAAGTCTTGGCATTCCAAAGCCAAACATAGTTTCACATTATGACTTCTTTACTGTCCTCTCCCTACTGCCAGTTTCACTTGTATTAAGAAATCTATGGGACAAATGAAATGCCAATAACCTTACAATGGAAAAGTGACTTTATGTATCACTGCCAAAACCTCTGCTAAAAATAAAATGAGATGCTTCCACTATAAAAGTTCTAATGAAAGCATTTGATTCACAAAAAACCACTGCTTAAGTCTGCCAATAGATAAAGAGGGGCCAGTTTTTAACCTTGCTCTCAATTTGTTAATTCCATGAAAACGTGCACAAGCAGAAGAAGGACCCATGTGGGCAGTCAGAGAGGACTAAGTAGAGGGAAACCAAACCTTACCTTGGGAGTGCCATGCCATAAGCAGTGCATTGCTACTCGGGCTCCATCATGGGTGTGTGCCAGGTAGATGACAGCCTCTCTGATGGCTTCTATCATTTCCTGGGGAAGAAGAGGAGATAAACCAAAAAGATGAAAGAAAAGGCTTGAGGATCTCAAGGCAGGTGGGGAGGGCCTGAAAGGAATTTTTTTTTTGTATGTGCACACTATATTGCATCACTGTCTCCACAGAACCACTCTCATTTCCTTGACCCTTGAAAAACAGCCTCAAGAGGAGTCCAAAAGACTAAAAGAGAGAAAGCTTGTGTCGCTAACAAACTACAATGTTCATCATAATCATGCCATGAAATCACAACTCTATTGAAGCTTGTCAGCTGTCCCATTACAAAAAATTCACGGAAGGGTGTTCAGAACTGAGACAGAAATTAGAGCCAAAGACAACCATTAATTTAGGAAGAAGTCTTTGAAGGTGGTGCCTATTCATACATACAGTTTACTAGCCAGAAAGTAAGAAGAACTAAAAAGTCATTTAAGCACCAGGTTATGTTATAAATCAGATATTACAAGACTTAGCCAAAAGTTGTGTCTTCATATCAAAGGTATGAGGTTTTCTGAAGCTATCTGACAATACCATCAGCCAAAGAAAAAAACCAAACCAAATCAAACAACCCCTCTGGGGTTACTAGATACTACTTCTGTTACTATGCAACAGACTTGCTCAAAGTGCAGCCCCCACCTCTGCCTCTTTCTATCCCTAGTTCTTCTTGCTCTCTAGCCAAAGGCTCCAAGTATTTACAAACTTCTCAGCCACAATACTACTGCTGTCACTAGGTGTAAGCACAGTCAGGAACAGATCTGCAGATGGGGTTTCCAAAGCCCAAAGAGCATGTCCATATACGGAAAGCCAAGCAAGGAGATATGCCCTTATTCCACTGATTCACACAAGCCTGCGAATCCAAAAGCATTCTCAGACACAGCACTACATGAAACCATACACAGGAATGTTCTGGACTCTAGAGACTTGGATTCAGAATAGGCCACTAACAGTCCACTTCCCTACCCTTAGCTTTGAGTTTATTAATAATAACAAAGTATTCAGGAATCTGGTCTGGTAGAAAGAGGTAAAAGACAGCAAGTTTAGAAGGCTCTGCCTCACTTGAAGTGAGATGGTTCTGAGCTACAGAACGAGGGTGAGGCTGAAGGACACACCCTGAAGACAGGTGAAGTCAAATAGGATAACATCTTAAACTATGTCACATCACACAGATGGATTTAGGCCTGAATACAAGAATGTCTGACATGACCTTAAACCTACAATTTAATACAGACATAGCAGACAAACTTTTGGTTGCTGACACAAGGGCGAATTTCATTGTATTCTGGCCAAGAGATTTTTGGACAATCACTGTAAGTCGTTAAGAAACTACATATCAGATAGCTAAACTACTGCAAGTAAGGGTCCTCACTTTAATTATTCTCCAGCTACTAAGAAGGATCATTTAGCAGGAAGAAAGGAAACATCAAAGTCATCTCATGTTTTTAAAAAAATCAAGTATCACAAACACTATTGTGAAAGTTCACTGTGACTGTAAATCTCCATACAACACTACACTCCAATCATCTGTCTAGAACCACCAAATGTGTATAACTCTGTCAATGAAAGATGTGTATTTTTGTCTAGTTAACTTACAACATTTTCGCAAGAAGATAAAAATCATTCCACTGAAAGGCAAAAGAAGACAAAAAGCAAAATAAAGATACTTACAGATCTTTGTTTCGGAAGAGCATGAGTGAAAAAGTCCAAAAATACTTTATGTACCAGTGAGTGCTTTATCACCGCCTCTCTGTTTTTGGATAGATGAAAATCAGCAACAAGTTCCCCACAAATAATCATTTTAACATATACTAGCAATACCTGATTTGTATTTTAAAAAGTTAGGCAGTGTAGTGAGCAAAAAACACACAGTTTTGATGTTCAACATTTACAATACGTGGAAGATTCTACCAAAACTTACAAATTATAGAATCTATTTTCTCATAAAGACCACTGGAGAAGCGTATCTAATAATCATGGAAATACACCACAATGCAACATTTCTACCAACTGTCTGACTGGGACAGAGGACACTTTAATTCACAGAAGTGGAGTTCAAAACTAAGATAAGATATTCATTATGACACCTGGGACAAAACCATGGACTATTCAGCACAGCAACGTTACAGCTTAAAGGAGTATCAGTATCACTGTCGTACGAACGTGTAAGAATACCAGTTGCATTGTTTGTATGTCAAAAACAAACTGGTTTGTGCCAGATTGTCACACCTTCAACCAATTTTTGTCCTTACTTTTGCGCCATTGGCGTAAGAGTCTGCTTCATTTCATCCAAGATGGCCTCTTTCTTTTCAGGCTGAGCTTGTAGTACTTTATCCAGTGTTGGGGCAGCCGGTGTCTGAAATGAATGAACAATCAGAGGTTTAATTGTACCAGTAAGTATCAGAGTTCATAGAAAATTATAATGCTTAGACCTTCGTCAACCAAACTTCATGAATATCAAAAACAAAATGAATTTTCTGAAAAA
>VZTJ01006240.1:159962-201040 GCA_013397795.1 Orthonyx spaldingii | reverse complement strand
AAAAAAAAAAAAAAAAAAATTGTTACAATTTTAAAAATGAAAAGCTACCTTTTTTGAGTATGTCAGAAGCTGTAAACTTAAGTTTCTACAAATTAAATATTCCTCATTAGCAAGCAAAAGCCACTTCTGTGGTCTGAGCTGCTTTCTGTCAGTTACATCAGTTCTTCATGCCACTGTCAGATACGAAGCAAAATACACAACACTGGCATTGTGTAAAGATGCTCCTGAGCAAAGCAGAAATCCTGCTTTATGCATACATCAGAGAGCAATACAAGACAATGAACTGAGAAGTTAACAAAGGCCCAGGAAATTCTAGTTCAGGACCAGCAGCGAGGAGGACTATATACCATATACCTTACATACAGAAGTACTTCCTAACATCTTAAGGAAGGAATTACACTGGTAACTCTTTTAAAATAATCTACTGTTAGAAGAACACTCTGACTAGATAGATAATTAGAAGAAATACTTTTTAAACCACCCCTGCTGCTTTTTAAAGACTACATCGCAATTTTTTATAAACCTACATTGTGTTCAGTGTCAGTTTTGCACCACAATGTACGGCTACTTAAAGCACTTATGCCAAAAATATCAGAATGATGGAAGCTAACACTGCACTTGATTTCATGGGCTGTTTGACGCTCAGTACAAATTACAGCCCATAATGAAAACAAACATGCCTCTCTACTACTCAAGTGTTCCAAAATGTCTAACTAAAACTTATAATAACCTGTTAACAAAATACAGGTTCAGAAATCAGCTGTTAATTTCTTACGACAATTTTAACAGAAATCTTGGGTATAACTATGCTGTGTTGTGCAATAGGTGAAAAAGTCATTCCAGTGGAGTTAGTAATTGTGTAAAACAGTTCTGTACTTTGTAGCAAAATTCCTAACTCTAATGGATACCAACTTTCCAAGTCAGCAAAAATTAAAAACATAGTTCAAAAGAATGGAGGTTGTACTTTTAAAGAAGGTTCCAACTGCCTGGTGAGGATCTACATCTAAATGCTTTCAATGGAATTTAGACTGAAGTCCTACAGTCTCCACGGCAAAAGAAAACAGAAAAATTAAGCCTAAATGGAACACTCAATGTGGATACAGGCCCATTCTGCCCACACTCAGCTCTCATGACACATTAGGTAGTTCTGACACAAGAGTCATCTACAGTATTAATGAAGAATTACGCCTAAGTCTTACCTCAGCAAGGATGATTTCAGCCTAGACACTATGGAACTGAAACTACATAATAACAAACTGTCTTTGATGAGCAGAGCACGCCCATACATTGAACATAGCATCTTTTACATAGTTACAAACTAAAACAAAAAACCACAACAATTTCATCTAAACTAGAAATGTGCAAGTAATTGTTACATTTAAACACACTAGACTACCTTTGGACAATTGACAGAAAGACCTGTAATCAAAAGAAATAGTATGAAAGACAGGTAATGCACTACTAAAACAATACCTTAGGGGCTAAACTACCTTAAACTACGAAGTATTGAAATACCACCTTGTAAACCTGGAAAGTGTTCCCATATAGTTCTTCTGTCAGCATATTCCTCTGCTCCAGAATGGCTTTATCATTATATGCATATTCCACTACAGCAGATGCTTCGGCATGACGGAGCATTTTTTTCACGTGGCCTTTAAAACTTTTTATTATTTCTGCAACTTGTGCTTTTGTCCTGTTTCACAGGGAAATACAAATAACAAGACTTAAAACTTCTTAAGGTAAACTTACCTATTGATAGTTTTATTTTTAGAAACATATTTAGGTGTTAAGTTTTATCATAGAAATCATGAAATTTATGCATCTGGATTAGCCTTATGGCACTTAGGAAAATATGTAAAGAAAGCCAGTAATATGGAGAAATTATAAGGCATTTCAAGGGAAAGAAAACAATGAATAAATTCCAGAGAATAAAGAATGCCATCCTGAAACACTTAGAAAGAAAATTTTTAAAAGCCAATTTTTTATATACAGCAAAGATCAGCTCTGAGCATACATCTGACCTTTTCTTCGTCATGTTTTCCTTGACATGTACAGCATTAGCTTTACTTCTTGCAAAAGGAAAAATACTGTTAGCACTTCCCTACCTTAACTCTATAATATAAAGATGTTTCCAGAGACGTATTTTTTTATTCATGATTGATCCACTATAGATTAAGGAGCAGCATTCACACTGCAAATGAAACAACACAACACTACAACACTGATGAGCAAATTCACTTGATACTCACCCATACATAAGAAACTTCTTCACAATATTTCTGGAATATTTTGACTTGCTCAACTCCACTAGGCTATCTAGAAGAAGGGAGAAACATTCAGCTGGTTTATTTTTCACATTAACTTGATGAAACAACATGTCATTAAATAAGTTTGAACAGTTCACTAGAAATGATGAATCAGTTCAGAAAAAAATGTAAAAATATTCAAGAGAAAACAATATGGCTTGTTTAAATGCATCCAAACCACAATCCAGAAGTACATAGTTAAAATGAAAGTACCTTTCAATTCTTCAAAAGTCTCTTGCCTTTGCTTCTCATTACCATACTGAATGAAGCACTGGATCACTCGAGTTGAATCATGTGCAAATGCCAGCTAAAGGACAGAGGTATTTCGTTACTCTAGGCCATTCAAAAGGTAGTGCATCCTAATCATTTTAATGCACGTGCTCTCCGGTGTAGTTTCATGTGCGTGTAAGGCCAATTACAAAATTAGAAAAGCAGTTACCTGTTTACAATAACCTAAGACTTATGGGTTTTTACCCTTCTACAAGTACTCTATCAAAGAAAATACAGACAGCACTTGCAACTGCTGACAATTAAGGATATGCATGAAGGTTTTTCATACTAAAATAAAACCATTAAATGGTATGTCAATATTTTTCCTCTTCTTTGTAATTTCAGGGTGTCATGATACAGTTCCACTTCAGCATGGAATAGCAAAAACTGAACATATTCTTCATTGCAAATTTATACATTTCAAGAAAAAAGCAGAAAGACCGTTTAGTATAGTTAAGTATCACAACAGTAACTTCCTTAGGAAATTGCAACACAACAATTTTAACTAATCAAACCTCTGAGTTTCTGAACCCCAGCTAACATCACATTTCACTGGACTAAAGCTGTTTGGCAGCCTTTTACAATAGCCAGCTGACAGACAAAGCATCCCAGGACTATTTCCTGAAATACAGGTGCTAAATGCAGTCTTTCAGTCCTGTTTTTATTCTTTTTACTCACAGCTGCACCTTTCTTTAAAGAATATTTTGTGAATTTGTGCACTATGCCATTAGCTTTTCTTACATTTTTAATTTTCCCATGAAGAAGCTTCTGTAGTTCATTCATCAGCTTTTCTCGTTTCTCCTTATCGCATTTCTTCCTACAAGCCAAAAAAAAAAAACTAGTAAAACAATTTTAATTGAGGAAACAGCTTTTTTGTAGTATGATTCACTTATCTCTATAAATTAAGAAGCAAGACAGTGCAAAATAAAACCAGTTTGGCTTCTGCCAATGCTAATTCACAGTGGCATTCACTAACCCTGTACAGAGATGTGATTAAGCTGTTTCAGTTCCAGGCAATCAAACCAGAATTCCACACCTTACCTTTATTCTTTTGTTGAGCAAAAATATTTTTCAAAACATAAACTCAAATCTGCAGTCAAGAGTTCTTTACAGATTCAAAGATCTGTAAGCATGCAAAGCACAAACACTTAGAACAAGCAAAATTAACTTTTCTTGCTGACATGAGGTACCAGTTCTAGAATTATACCCTCAGAGACAATGAACCTTCACAAAAAACCCATGCAGTAATCTTACTGAAGGATTGGGGTGAATCAGTGCATGCTCTATATTTCAGGGTTAAAAAAAAAACCCCACAACTTCTTAAGCATTTACTCACAAATTTACAAATTTTGGCCTGAAATACAAGTTCAATCCAGACATTCCTAGGAGCATGGGTCACCATACCCTGAACTGTCCACAAAATTGCATGAAATGTCACTGTTCAGCCAAAGAGATTCAGTTTTGAAATACAGTTTTATATAATTACAAGATGAGAAAGTATTCTGGCAATTTATGACTAAAAGTCAACAAAGTGAAAGAAAAAAAATCATTACCTTCTCACACTTTCCCATATTTGTTTTGATTTTACAATTATGTCGTAATTACTTTTATCATTAATTTGTCTGGTTTGCTTTAACTCTTTCCTTTCCTTTTTGAAGTCACTCCATTTCGGCTTCTTAGAATCTGACCCTTAGGACAAAAATAAATACATTTTCTACAGTAAAAGAGCAGCAATAGAATTCTTTATCAGTGTAAACTGTAGCAGTTCTATGACTTGAATTGTTAACAATTCAGGACCTTTGCCTGCAGTTAACCAGCTAGCTAACATGAAACCATAAATACTGAATAAGTATGTTAAGCTAGCAATCACCACTTCTGGACTACTGGAAAAACAAGGCAAACAATTAATTTTCCTCAAAGCTGTCACAGGATGCACCACAAATCTCTTAATAGCTTGAAAATTGGCTGAAGATGTACTCAATAGCCTATGGCTGCCCCAATATTTCTCCCTTTTTAGTTCACCCTTATTTCATGCATACCTTTTCCCTCTCTCAAAAGGAGGACCCTAACTCAAAGATACATACCTGAAAACTCAAAAAAAGAAAAAAGTTGAAACCTTTTTACATGCCTAATCTTTTTACTCAGTCAAATTCCTTAAGGGAATTTACAATACAACCACTGTACACTGCCACATAACGAACTTGGGCAAAATAACATTATAAAAGGGATACAAATTATGCATTAAAGATACAGCCTTAAATTTTCAGAGCTTAACGCACCACTCATTGGTATTTAGCAGCATGTACTTAAGTGTTTTACCCATTCAAAAACACATGCTTGCCTTCTTACAAAGCATATTATTCATTTTTATATCAGTCTCCTAAAGAACAGTGACAAGAAAAACTTGTAATGCTTTGAGAGCCATGCAAAACACAGAGCCTTCACTTACTCTTATGAACAACATTTAAAGGTTTGCTGTGGGTTTCCTTTTTTTTAAAGCAGCCTAATAAGAACTTTCTATTGTTATCAGATTGTCAGATATCTAGTACATATTCCATGTGAAGCCACTCTGCAAACATGCAAGAACAGCAACAATAAAATACTCAATCTACTGTCCTTCAAACAAATTACATATTTCCGCAGAACTTCAGAACCCCTCACTTAAGATTCCACTTCTCATTTTACAATACTGATTAACTGTACCAGTAGAGCTTTGCTTTACAGGAGAGGAAGGGACAAGATGAACATCTCATGCAGAGGAAATTAGTTTGAAAAAGAAATCTATTTAAACATGCTAAAACCAGACAACTATTTAGGTTTTCTGTATAAACAACAGGAAAACAAAGCTGTAAAACTTAAAGGTAGTGTTAACATTCACAAGGCTTTTTTTTTCCTTAAAGGATGTGACTAGATAGTCTGGACCACAGAAATGAAATAACGTACAGATAATAAACTTCATTTCATGAATTTCTATTCCAAAGTTTATAGGAAGTACTTTTAGAACAGTTCAAAACACACTATAGAAAGCTCTGTGTTTTCAAATCCTGTTAAAATTGCCAGTTTCTAACCAACCACTTAACACTCCCATAAAAATAAACAGAGCTTTAGGAGGGTATGACAATTCTTAAATTTGCTACTGTGTCTTTACTTTTGACTTCCAAGAAAATTCCAAACTGTTGATTTTCATGACTTCAGCCGCAACATTAGTCAAGTGAAGCAATTTTTCCCACAGCAAAGATTAAACAGGAAGTAAACCTGGAGTTATTCAGCTAATTTGGAAAGGCAGAGGAAAAGAGGAAGATCCAGATGAACAATTTCCCAAAACCTGGTTTCCATTGATATTTAGGCTTAAAAATCTGCTCACCTCTCTCTTCACTATCCTGGAGTTCTCTCTTCTTTGCAAATTTTTCTGCTTGCTGTTTACTCTTGAATTGTTTGACAGTGGCTTTTCCAGGTCTTAACTGTCCTTTAACAAATTTCTTGGAAATGGATTTAGGCTTTCCCTCCTCATCTCCTTTCTTAAAGACTTTCTTTGGTGGACCTGAATCTATTAACCAATACAATAGCAATTAAAATGCTACCATACAACTATTGTTGCTTCAAAATTTAAAAAAAAAATTACTGTAACAAGAATTAAACTACTTTGTAATAACAATTCCATATTTAACAAAACTTCTTACATGCTTTTCAAAGCTAGTGTTTTCACAGCAGCCCCTGGGTGTCTAAGTTTTCTCTAGGGAAGTTTTGCCCAGGCATTATGTGAGTGTAACAGCTCAGGCATACAAAGAATTATTCTACATTAAGAATTTCACCATCCCTGACATCAAAGTCATCAATCCCCAAATCATCTTTTCACCGTGTATAATCAGAGCTATTTCAACATCATCTGTTCTAAGACAGCAAACAGTGAAAAGTATCTTCTCAATCTTAACCCCACAGCAGGTTCCCACCTAGCTTCATATCTCAAATATTTTTTTCTTAATGTGGGAGTGATAGTCTCACATTAAGTCTAGAATCAAAAGGTTATCAACTTCAATTTTTTAACACAGAATAGTGTAGGTGAATCAAACAGAGCTGAAGGGCTTGCAATGCAACCTGTTTAAGGCCTTTCAGCACATTAGTGGCTCATACAGTCAGTACAGTTTTGAATACAAGACAGACTCACAGAATGGCTGTGGCTGGAAGGCACTTCTCAAAGTCATCTGGTGCAACTCCCCTGTTCACAGGGCTACCCAAAGCTGGTTGCCCAGGACCATGCCTGGGTGGCTTTAGACTACCTCCAATGTGGTAAACTCCACCTTCTCCCAGGGCAACCTGTGCTTGTGCACAGTCACTCTCAGAGTAAAGAATTTTTTCCTGATGCTGAAAAGGAGTCTCCTGTGTTTTCGTTTGTGCCCACTGCTCTCTGGTCCTGTCACAGGGCACTACTGGAAAGAGTCTGGCTCTGTCTTTGAACCCTCCCTTAAGACACCTGTATATGTAGAGAAGATGCCCCTCAGCCTTGCCTCCTTCAGGCTGAATTGTCCCAGATGTCTCAGCCTTTCCTACTAGAAGAGATGCCCTGGTCCCCTTATCATCTTTGCAGCCCTGCACTGGCCTCTCTCCAGTGTGTCTGTGTCTCTATTGCACTGAAGAGCCAGAGCTGGGACACAGCACTTGAGGAGAAGCCTCACCACGGCTGGGAGTGGGTAAGGGTCACAGTCCTCAATCTGCTGGCAGCACTCCTTCTAATGCAGCCCAGGATTCAGTGAGCCACCAGAGCACATTGCTGGTTCATGGTCAGCTCTGACCACCAGGGATCCCTGGGCTTTCTCCAGTACCTTCCAGTGCATGGAGCTGCTCCCCCCAAGCTGCAGGACTCCATCCTTTTCTCCTTGATGAACTTCACCAGGCTTCTGCTAGCCCATTTGTCTCACCTGCTGACATTCCCCTGGAGGGCAGCACAACCTTCTGGTGCACCTAACACTCCTTCTAGTTCTGTGCCAACTGTAAATCTGAAGATGCTGCATTTTGCCCCATCATCCAGATCCGCCATGAAGCTGTTGAACAAAACTCAACCTTGTACTGACTCCTGGAGCCCACTGCTAACCTCCTGGAGCCCACTGCTAACCAGTGGCCTCCAAAGAGTACCCCAGTCCCTGGACCCAGCCGTTCAGACAATTTTCAATCCATCTCACCAACTGCTCTTGCTGCCCTTAATTCATCAGCACCTCTGTGAGGATCTCATAGGAGAAAAGACACTATCAGTCTCATAAGTCCAGGTAGACAACACCCACTTCTCGTTGCTCATCTGGCAAACTAGTTGTTTCAAGACATGAACTTACCAAGAGAGGGAAAAAAAGAACTCAAGCATGCCAGCACATAACCATATAACCATTCAGTCAGGGTTCCTACTGGCGCCCCTTCGCCTTACCATTATCTTTTTTAAATTTCCTTTTCCCGTGCGGCACTTTTCCACGAGGTCCTTTTCCACTCCTCCCCACGAACTTCTTTTTACCCTTGTTTTCCATGGCGGCCACACTGCAAACGGAGCAAGAAACAGCATTACTGCACCGCCGTGGCGCCCCTGTGAGGAAAAGACAGCCTGCGACTGTTGGCTAACACCCGCGGCGAAGCTAAACCCTCCCAGCGAGCGGTGGGGTACCAGACGCAGCGCACAGGCGGGAGGCCCAGCCAGACAGGCCCGCGGTCCCCGCTCCCCGGCACTCCCGGCACTCCCGGCGCTCCAGGCGCGCGCGGCCCCGCCGCTCTCAACGCACACGTGCGGCCCGACCCGACCGCGCCTGACGGCTCCCCGCGCCGGCCGCCGCCCCCCATTGGCAGCCGCGCCGCTGCCGCGCGACAGTGCCGCGCTGCTGTGCCGTACGGCGTGCCGGGGCAGCCCTGTGGTGCTACCGCTCGTCCGCTCGGCGCTGGCCGGCGGTGGCGCCGGTGCGAAAGGATCATCCAGTCCATGTCCTGGCCCTGCATAGGATACCCCCAAGAGTTACACCACGTGCCTGACGGCATTGTCCAAATGCCTCTTGAAATGCCTCTGTCAAGCTTGGTGCTGTGACCTCTTCCCTGGGGAGCTGTTCCAGCGCTCAGCCACCCTCTGGGAGAAGAGCCTTTTCCTGATATCCACCCTAAACCTTCCCTGACACAAATTCAGGCCATTTCCTCAGGTCCTGTCACTGGTCACCACAATAAAGAGATCAGCGCTGGCCCCTGCTCTTCCCTCATGAGGAAGTTGCAGACTGCAGTGAGGTCTCCCCTCAAGTCTCCACACTGAACAGACCAAGTGACCTCAGCTGCTCTTCAAGGCCCTTCACCATCCTCAAGGCCCTGCTTTGGACACTCTCCAGTAGCTTTATATCTCTCTTACACTGTGGCACCCAGAACTGTCCCCAGCACTCACGGTGAGGCCGCCCCAGTGCAGAGCAGAGCAGGACAATCCCCTGCCTTGCCCGGCTGGCGAGGCTGTGCCTGATGCCCCCCAGGACACGGGTGGCCCTCCTGGCTGCCAGGGCACTGCTGACTCATGTTCAGCTTGACATCTGCCATCCCCTTCCCCTTCTCCTGCTTTTGCTGCCTGGCACCCTGGCGTGGATTGCCCAGGGCTCAGCAGAAATGGGAACACGCCACAACCCTTGGTGCTAGGGGGCATTGGGTGGCACCAGCACTGTGCAGGTGTGTGGTGATGTGAAAGGCCACTGGCAAGTGCTGGTTCACTTGAGGGGGGTTGGGTAAGGGCTCCTGAACAGGGAAGATGCTAATTACTACACTTGATTACAGAGATAATTCTGTTGGCTTGGGCTTCATTTCACTGAGGTGACATCACCAATGTTTGCAGAAGCAACCAAGGTAAGCAGTTGCAGGAGCATGGAGTCTTTGCAGTGCAGAGCAGGTGTGTGAACCCAGCAGAGGTTGAGGCTCTTACTGCAACTTGGGCTTCCTTGAACACTCTCTGGTCGTTCCAAGCATCGCTACTGAGAGTCCCTGAAAACCAAGCATCCCTGAGAACAGGGATGAGAGAAACCCATAGTTACATGTGGCTTGGCCCAGACAGATTCTGACACGTTTTCTGATGCCAGGAGTACCTTAGATGAGCCCTACAAAACCACCATAAAACATGTCAGCTACCACTTCTGCCAGTCCTTGTGTCTCTCAGCCTCCCACTGTATGGTGATGCTGCCTTTTTCTGGGCAGCTGGGTGAGAAACCTGGAGGGCTGCTGTGCCATGTGCCCAGTGTGTGCTCTGTGATGGAGCACAGGACAGAGCACAGGACACAGAGCTGTAAGTTGATAGGGTATAGCACAGCTTCTGCTCTGTCTTTTGGGCCAGTTTCAAACAGCTTACACTGAGGAGCAACCTTTTATGCACAAGACCTGCCTTTCTGCAGTCTCTTGATTGCCACACTGATGTCGCTTTCCAGTTCTGAGGCCAGTCGTGGATGCCCTTCCCTGAGGAGTAACATGCTCCAGCACCTGCTGTAAATCTGTCCTGAGTCTTCTGTGTTGAGTATGTTCTGCACCTGTGAATTGCAGTGTTTTCTAAAGACAGATTTGGAAGGAATGAGGCCCTTTCTGTCTCAAGAGCTGGTCCAGACTGCCCAGTTCTGATGTAAGTTGTGTCAGGGGCTCCTGGTTGTGTCTGAAGTAAATAGAAATTGAGTCAGATTTGAAGTTAATACAGCTTCATACTCAAAACTTCCCATAAGATATTAAATTGGTCACTGCTCTTTATGGGGCTTTTAGTCAATGAAAATGCACTGAAGGCTGTACACAGTAACAATAAAACAATGTTGATACTTTGCTCTGACTAACTGTATCCCACCATTCCATCAGGAAGAAAAAGATCCTCTCTTTTTCTTTGCCACCAGCTGATGTGTAGGTGTAACTGAATTTTGCTGCCCAAAAGGGTCCCCAAAAATGGAGATCTAAAGATAGCCTGGCACTAGTTGCCAGTTACTCCTGCTGCCGTGCTGAAGTTGGGAAGGGTGGTGAGACCATGTAGAGTTTTTGTGAGTTACCATCCATTCCCTGGACTATGGCATAGCAACGGAGGCAGCAGAGCCACAGGTGTTTTGTTGCCCCCCACTGTCTACTCCCTATTTTGCTTTCTTCTGTGGCTGCCTGCAAACTTCTTTTAGCTTGATTTTTCATTTTCTGATTGACTTAGAATTCAGTGCAATGTTCACTACGTCAGCTGAGTTGGAAAATATGATGAGATGCAAATGTAAAGAAATGGTGAATTCTTAGTCACAGTCTGTTACTCTGGGATACCTGGTTACACTGAGAGCCACAAACTAATTCTCATTTTTGTTTTATTTCTGTACTTAGACTTTGTTAGAGAAATCAACTTCTGGTCTTTTTCCAAAGTACAGAGACCTGGTAGAAGTGACAGTGAAAGTAATTCAGCCAGATCCGTTGAGAAGAATAGAAAGCTTCCTGTGCATCTTGATACTGCTTGCTTTCTGTTGTTTATAATTAGATAGACCTGCTAAGAGTTTCATTTACGTGACAAATAAAGTTAATTATTTTGACCCTTTTCTAAAGTTAGCTCAAAACACTGAGCTGTAGAGTCATTTGTCCTTATTTCTCAGCTCACTACTTGGAGAGAAGATGGAGTGTCACATGCACATGTCCTAGAATCAGTGTTTCTGGGAGAATTTCTGACATCCTCTGAAATCCAGCATTAGAGTTGAATGTTGTGAGTGAAGGCTGGCCTTTTTCTCTTATACTGGTTTCCATATAAAGACCATTAGTCCTCCTTGATCTACTGGCTTACCAGACCAAGTCCTGTATTCCTAATAGATCTTGGGAAGGCAGCATTATTCTCTTCGAATTCTTGGGAAATTCCAACTGTATTCTAGCAAAACTGAATCCATGTTCCTCCTCTCAGGATGTACTTACATATTAGCATAGAAAAACTTTTTCTGGGCTTTTGGGTGATAGTAATTTCTTTTAGAGGAAGTACCATGTTCAGTTCTGTGCTGTTTCCTGAACTCAGGCATGTTTCATACTTTGTGGTACCATCCTCTTTTATTAACGCTTTTATGAGTGTTTGATTAATGTACATTTGGGGATTTCTGTAGTGTTAGCTGTATCACCTAAGCATAGAAAACTACCCATAACTCTAAAAACAAGTTTCTGCTTCCCCTTCTACCACTGAAGACATGCTAAAGATTGTTTGGGATTTCTTTACAGATACTCACAAATATTCACTGTAGAAAAAAGCTAAATGAATTCAACATTCGAATGGGTCGTCGCCGCCGCGGGGGCGTGCGATCGGCTCGAGGTTATCTAGAGTCTCCAAAGCTGCCGGGCAGGCCCGGGTTGGTTTTGGTCCCCGGAGGTCGGCGCTCGTCGGCATGTATTAGCAATTTGAAGTAAAAACTGAACACTGACTTTTGTTCAGAGGTCATTAAAAGTAAGATTTATTATCATAAGTTCCAGTGCCATGGAGCAATGCTTTGTTGGCAGTAGCTTGGAATTATGATCCATTGGATATCTGACTACAGACTAACCAGTTACATGAGAGACATCTAAAACCTCCTGTAAAAAAAAAAAGCTGAAGTCCCAGCAAAATCAGGCTGAAGTCTCAGTTTAGTGTTATGAGATGACATGCCTGAGAAATGGCTAATCTGGGGAGGGGCAGCCACTGAAAGAAAGATATTTTTATACTTCCCACTCCCTTTTCATTGGTTTTCTTGACTTTACTTTTGTTCTTTTTCTTCTGTAAATATGTGCATCTGAGTATCCCTAAGTCAGTCAGGTCAAACCTGGTGAGCTGAGCCTGAACAGTGAACAGGTATTCAATATCCTCTTGGATGCTTCCAGCAAGAAAGTAATTTTTCTGCCTGGAGTCTCCTGTTGAACTGTTGTCCTCCATCCTGCTGATTCTCCACCTATACCCTGACAGTGCATCTTTCCCCAGTTTTAGCTCTCCATTTGAACAATGCACAGTTGTAAATATGTGTGTTTTCCAGTCATGAAGAGTAGAAACCTGTATCTCACATGCTAGAGTGTAAGAAAGAAAAAAGTGCATACAGTCTGGAGACTTATTCTTCAAATCTCTAAATGCCTTTTTTCCCTCTCTCTCTTTTTAGTTTTTTTTTCATCTTTAAAAAAAAAAAAAGGCACAACATGTAGAAACTTAGTTAAGCAAATTAACACTAATGTAGTTGTTCACTTCAGTTAGATCCAGATGCATCAAAATTGCTTTTGGATATCATAGTTGTCATAATTATTACAAAGAATTCTGTGGTTCCAACACACACAACATGCACTAAATCACTGTTTCTCTTAGCAACTGCTACATTAATAGTAAACATATTGATTTCCTATACTATTCCTAAGGACAGAATATTCTAATATCAGTTCAGATGGAAGAACTCATATAGATAGATATTCAAAATGAATGCTACTGAAAATGCAGTGTATTATGAATTGCTATGCATATATCACTGCTTACAAAAATTTAAATTTATCTGTGTGAGGGGAACATAAAAAAGCCAACCATATGCAATTGTTAAAAGATAAGCCACTTAAGGCATTTCTTGCTGCTGTAATTTCTTGAAGATGAACCTACTAAATGACCATGGATCCAACAATGTGTGCAAACTTATAGCTCTCTAGTAGATATTCAGTTTCTTTTCTGTTGTGTTTTTTGAGTCTATAGGATGCAAGAAAATCTGTCATTGTTTGACAGCATTAACTTTATTAACTATGTTACTATAAATGAGGAAACACTGTATTTTGTAATGCGGTCAAATAATATTCAAGACTCTTACATTGTAAAAGTGCACTATCACTGTTTGCTCCAGAGCCCCCACAGTTCTGCTTTAGTTTCTTTATATGCTCTAGCACTCAGTAATGTTGCCTTTATACAAAAATGGAAACCAAACAGCAGCATTTGCATCAATAAAAAAAATTAATTGGTAAGTTATTGCAAAGACACTTTACAAATTTATTATTATGTTTATAATCAGGGAGTTCTGTAAGGTGAAAACATTTCATGGTAGTCCTTGGAGATGGGCTTCTGTATATATATCAAAATCAACAATTTCCTTGAAAGCAGGAAAGAAAATGTTACATGATAAAGAAATTAAGGCAGTCGTAGGACCTTATTTCACAGTGCAAATTTCACACAGTACATGATGTCAATATTCTCTTCAGGTTTAGCATTCAGTTGGAGTAAAGGTAATTCCTGAAGTAGAGAGAAATAAAAATACTGGTCCTGGATCATCCAAATAACTTCAAAGTAACAATCACTGTGAAATATTCTTTGTACTTGTTAGTATGTAAGGAAACAATCTTTTGTATACATATTAAAGGTGCAGTTATTAGATACACAGACCTTTTCTTCTGGAATTGAATAAAGATCCACAACCTGAGAGTGGTGTCTGCAGCTGTTGTCTTCCTCCCTTCCATTTATTTCTTTCTTAAAAAGATGTGAAATTGCCACACAAAATTCACAATGTAAGGTTTTTCCCCATAGAAAAGAAGTGTACAGATACTTTTTAGAAGAGGTTTGAGACTGAAACGTGAGATCAAGACAGAGATGCAGATCAATAGGAGATATAACAAATCTCTAAGCTCAATTCAGATTTCATGTACTCCTTTCATTATTAGCGAGGAAAACTTGCCAGACTCTAGAGAACTGAACTATAGCTGCCTGGTATTTGGATTCTGACATTCCTGGATTTGTTTGCTTCTCATACAAGCCTAAGACCACCAATCCCTGTACAGACTAAATTTAGGAAGGATAAATAACCAACTACCTGGCATTGCATCAGAAATCTCATTCCACTGCTTGTGCTGGGTAGAATGATAATTTCTGTTATAGTTAAAAGGCAGCAACCCACCTTAAATAGTATTTTTTTAAACTGTGTAACAAAGCAGTCTTTTATTGTCACAACTTCATTTTATACTAGAAATCTCTCACCTGCTGTATTAAATGCTACTAGAAATAACAAGGCAATTATTGTCTGGCACTACCTTCAATGGTTTCATAGACTCACCCAGGAGGCTCTAGCCATGTTACATTTATGACTTTCACAGTTTTAGGAACTACTTTCCCTAATGTAATAAACTATCTTTAAATATCTGCAAACGGCTGTTGACTTGGAGACAAATCTCTGACACTACAGCTGTTTCTTAATTATTTTGAGAAGCGTGTAACTTCCTCAGAAGAGGATCTGTTTTCCTGGGGCTTTTCATTCAAACCAGCCTTCCAACAGCATGTGGAAGGCTAAAGGCTGATTGTGTTGTGCTAGGGGTAGCACTGCAGTTATATTTTTGGTATTAAAATGATACCTGCATATCTGATTTGACTCTAGCTCATTCATTCAGTCTGAGGGATACACTGTGAACAACAGAAACATTCTACAAAAGTCACTATGTGCTTATGGATGACATTACATGGAGAGAGATCTCAGTAAAATCTGTTCTACAACTCTACAGATTTGTTCATTTGCTAGGTACACAAATGAAAAATAGATCTTTATATAGCTTGCACTATCAAT
The DNA here is from genome assembly GCA_013397795.1 of Orthonyx spaldingii. NCBI lineage: Eukaryota > Metazoa > Chordata > Aves > Passeriformes > Orthonychidae > Orthonyx > Orthonyx spaldingii. Next base: position 185,955 of record VZTJ01006240.1, on the reverse strand, counting down.
AGTTCTCACAGAACTACAGAAAAGGTGAAAGACACGTATCCTATAATTTTTAGTTTTATATCATGCTGTGCTGGTGAGAATTTACAAAGATGTTCTGTTAGACTTCTATAGACATAGAGAAATCTCAGGACATTTACAAAGTGTATGCAAGATGACTCTAGGTTCATGTCTCAAAATGAACCAAATTGCTGAGTCCACTGAGAGAAAATTGCAGTATTTAAGAGACTTTTGTGGTGAGCCATATGATTAACCTCACACAGGGAAGTACCTGGAAACAGGTGTTGAATGTTTAAACCATGAACGCTGCCCACTGCTCAAAGATCTTCTCATGTGTTACATTCATAAACATGATGTAGGTTTTGTTCAATAACCTAGAATATTGGTAAGAATATTTAAAACCGTAAGACCAGTGAACCTATATGAGCTTACTGTAAAACAGTAAAAACAAGCACAGAGAAATAGTTCTTTCTCTATATCAAATGAACTTTCAGGAATAAAACTGAGTCTGCTGCAATTCAAGTTTAAATGTAAGTGCAAGCTAAATTTCAATAAAAAAGAAATAAGAGCTGGAAGGACAATATTCCCTTCTCATGTGATTCATATACAGTGATGCACAGTTACAAACATTTTATACAATACCAGTAGGTTTATTAGAAACTTCTGTTCTCAGATGCTGTATTATGATATAATCTACACATATCTATAAATGGATGAAATAACAATATACTTCCATAAAAATATACAATTCTATAGCTTACAGCACTAGCTGAGCTAAGTAAACTTAATAAATTCCAATATAGCTTTTATTTTACTCTGTAGTAAAAACTATTGGCAGCTTTTTAGTATTTAATGAAGAGTTTTATGAAATTGAAAGTGTAAGGACAACACTCAGACAATATATGTTAGAAAAATATCACTGGAAGCCAAGAAATCAGTCCTCGGTTCTATTACTGGATTTGTTAAAAAGCATGATTTCAACTTTGAATTGTAAGTCTTTACATCTTGATTTGCAGCTGTGCAAGCAAGTGTAAAATGCTGCCAAATCCACTGTAGTTTACCTTGCAAAGGCTTTCTTTTGCTCTTAAGTATAGCATCTCAGGTCATTGCCTTCACAAAAGTGAAAGGCTTCACTGTCTAGTGAAGTCCAATCTTTTATTTTTACCTTATGCTATAAAATTAGAAGGGAGTTGTTTTAAATGAGAAAAAAAATGTCCAGAACTGCCCCTTCCCTACTATTCATCCCTGTGGCACAGATAAATATTTGCATCTGGGAGACTTTGAAGTAGTGGCATAGAAGAGAGTCAGGCTGTATGTGTTGGCAGAATGCCCCACCATGCACAGGAATTAGCATGTCCTCATTTAAAACCTATAATTTTTTTAAAGCCTTACAAACGCTCTGAAAGTTATCTCCTGTTTTTGAGTAAGTGCCTTTTTTTTTTTTTTTTTTTTGAGAAGTATTCGTTGCCTTTGCTTTTTCTTTCAGAGTTCTGGTAATTGCTGTGGGAGGGCAGGGGCAGAATGGAGAAGAATCAATTTTAAAAAAATTAATGAAGCCTCACAAGGAGAGCCTATTAAATATGGTTAGTGTGCTGTGGCAGGATTTCATAACAGAGCACTCTAAGACTAATGTATGTAAAAACAGCAGTCAACATTATTTAACTCAATATGGTTAATTGGCTAGCAACTATGAAAACATGCAGTTATCTTTTACATTCAATTTTCAAACTAGAATACTACTTCATATAACTTAGGGTACTTCTATGTGTAACACACAACTTGAACATTTTACTTGCTGCTTCCTCACAAATGAGTGAGAGCACTCTGAAAGTGATTTCTACCTTTTTTGTAACTTCAAAACATAGTAAAAGTTTCTTTTGCTTGTAAATGAGTAGACTTGTATCATCTCTAAAGTCACTCATGCAATGGGTGCTGAGAATAAGTATTGAGATTTTAGAAGATCAGTAAACTTGCTTATAATTATCCTCACAAAAAGCTTTTAGACTTGAAACCAATATTAGTCAAACCAACCAAAACCATAAGCAAGCTAGGCACTGTCAATGTCACACGTCAAATCTAAGGAAATTGATATTTTTTAGTGTTGCACTTTTGATATGCTGAGGAAAATTAATTAATTTTCATCAGACTCCATAGATATTTGTTTTGGAGCATTACTGTGAAATTATCATAGAGATGTGAATCAAAAATACAAAACAGGAAACAATTAATGAGTTACTTCTGGAAAAAAATCAATTCCACCAGCTGTACTTGCCTATTTTTATGCCAAATGCAGCATAAAAATGAGAAGAGAGCACAGCCTGTTTTACTTATAAATCCTCTTTTTTTCTTCTTCTTCTTTTTTTGGAAGAATTGATGGCTTCCTCCTGCTTGTTTTGATTTGTAATTAACAGCTTTTCTTCCAAAATATGCTGGTGTAACAACACCTAATTAAGGTCCCTGCTCGGTTGGAATGGATTGCAGCAGGTAGATTCTTTTCCTCTCTTTTCATTTGAAACAGAAAGGATGTGTCCTTCATGTCCAAGACCAACTTATGTATTTAGCAGAGTGCATCTTGGCACACTGCTGGTTTCTCCAGTCACATGTAACAACAGGAAACAACAAAGGATTTAAGTAGACATTAGTTCAGGCAAGTAAATGTCAACTATTTTGTCACAGCACTAAATCATTACAAGTTATATAAAGCTTTTCTCTTTTGCTCTTTGTCACACAGCCTAAATAGAATATTGACTTATATAAGTAAATACTGCTAATACAAAGTGCCTGCACAAATACAATAAGCTGTATCTGTAATAATAAGGTCAGAAACTTGTTCTTCTACAGTAGGTGTGCTTTGTTTCATGTTACACAAGAGCTGACCACTCTACAATGGTATATTTTAAGAAAATGAAGAGTTCATCTTCTTTCACAATGATATGACAGAGAATACTAATTTCTCTCTCCTCTTACCACTCAGGCAACTTCAACAAATCAGGAAATCAAAGGAAATGAAAGTTTGTCCTTAATGTGACAATATAATTCACAATAACTTTCATCCTTAAGTAACACCAAGGAGATCCTATACTTAGTTTTCTCTTCCAAGACATATTCCTATAATATACTCAAAAAGGTATATAGGTGCAAAAAAGGGATAACAGAGGTATTATGAGGAGCCAAATTGACTGAGATTTCGAAGTGTTAAGATAAAGAACTTTCAGAGTTGTAGACAGGTGAAAGAACTGCTGATTAACAATTGCCTACTCCAAAATGGAGGACTTCTAAGCAGACAGTTTGAGTCACTACTTATAAGTCTGCCATTTTCTCAACTGTATTAATTGATGTAGAGTTTCTGGTTCCTTTTCTAATATTAAAAATGTTACTGTCAGCTGTTAAATTCAATACAAATCCACATATGTCCATTTTCTTTTAATGGATGTGCTATTCTAAATTGACAGTTCTAATTTCAAAGACTAATAAAAGGCATTTATCAACACAAATAAACAGAAGTGCATTTTAGAACTTCTTAATAAACATCACCCCCTCTTGCAGAAATATACCATAAATTCAGCAGTCATGTATGAACATGTTAGTTCCAAGGCCACTGATAAACCCGATGTATATTTTGCACACCTATCAAAGACTGTTCTATTCAAGCAAGAAACAATAACTTTTGTCCAGAAATTAATCACTCATGAAAAATAAAAGGTGTGTTTCTTTGGCTTAGAGGTTGCTTTGTTTATTTTAAGCTAAACACATTTTAATGTCCTCTTCTGCAATGCTCATTTGGGCAAGTTGAACTAAAACAGTATGGAAAGGCTTGGAAATTAAATGAAGTATAGAAAGCAGAATTACTTAATACAGATTGCCCTCTAGAAAACAGTTAGGAGTGGTCAGCCAGCAAATGAAATTGCTTCACTTAATTTTTCTTTCTTTAATCACATGTACTAATCCTAATCTATCATTGCTCACAAGCTCTTTCTTAAGTAAAGCAAACTTAACATAAAGTCTTGTATCACATTGCCCTAAGCTAACCCATTAAAAATTAATATTTATCTACAGAATAAGGGTGAAGCAACGCGATGTATGATTTTTTAAAAGAAGGACCAATTTAATGTGGCTTTTATTGGGCAATTAGTTTCTGGTCTTAAATGGAAGAAGAATCTCAGCCAAGAAATCAAAGCCAAACATGTACTTCATTCAGGATGCAAGTGTATGGTACAGTCCCAGGGATTACTCCATTCTCTAACTGAAAGCTAGAGGGACAGAATGACCATTCCACAGTCAAAGACAGGCTGAATTTTATTTTTAAAAATGAGAGTTTTCTCTTATATATTTCTAGTATCAAAAGCAGTTGAGTGCAGGAAATCACATCAGTAATCTGGTGGTCCTGCCAGATTTCTGGACAGGTTTTAGGGTCTCCAGGCAGGAGCAGCTGATATTGCTACTTAAACTACGTAGCCTAAAGATAGCCAATATTTATTGGTTTTTTTCCTCAGAGTGGTGAGAAGGACTTTTCCCCAAAGTCTTCCTAACTAGGTCCCCCCTAGGGTTTTACTGATAAGAAAGAAGTGTGTGCTAAATCCAAGTTACCAAAAAAAAAAAAAGGATATTTACATATTAAAAATGGTTGTTTCATTATACAGAAACCTGCTCATTTGCCTCCTTTCTCTTTTCCTTTCATTTGTGGATGGAAAGGGGAAAATGAAGGTCAAGTCACTTGTTTAAGAGACTAGAAACAATGAAGGAAGCTAGCTGCGTGTTACCAAGACAGTTGCTCGCTGTGCATTCCTCACTCAGTTCAGAGACAACACCAAGTTGGGTGAGAGTGTTGATCTGCTGGAAGTCAGTGGTGTGAGGTTCAAAAAAGCCAAGTGCCGGGTCCTGCCCTTGGGTCACAACAACCCCAGGCAGCACCACAGGCTGGGACAGAGTGGCTGCAAAGCTGCCCATGGGAAAAGGACTTGGGGGTGCTGGTGACAGCAGCTGAACATGAGCCAGAGTGTGCCCAGGTGGCCAAGAAGGCCAATGGCATCCTGGCCTGTACCAGCAATGGTGTGGCCAGCAGGACCAGGGCAGGGATTGTCCCCCTGTACTCGGCACTGGTGAGGCCACACCTCAAATCCTGTGTTCAGTTCTGGACTACTCACTCCAAGAAGGACATTGAGGTGCTGAAGCGTGTCCAGAGAAGGGCAATGGAGCTGTAAAGGGTTCAGAATACAAGTCCTATGAGGAGCAGCTGAGGGAGCTGGGGGTGTTTAGCTGGAGAAAGGGAGGCTCAGGAGGGACCTTATCACTCTCTACAACTGCCTGAAAGGAGGTTGATCACATGATCACATAACAAGTGATAGGACGAAAGAAAATAACCTCAGGTTCTCATGAGGAGGTTTAGATTGGATATTAAGAAAAATTTCTTCACAGAAAAAGTGGCCAAGCATTGGAACAGGCTGTCCAGGGGAGTGGTTGAATTACCATTCCTGGAGGGATTTAAAATTCATGTAGACATGATGCTTAGGGACATGGTTTAGTGGTGGACTTGGCAGTGCCAGGTTTATAATTGGACTTGATTATCTTAAAGGTCTTTTTCAATCTAAACAAATTGTGATTCTCTGATTCCCAATGTGCACATATCTCTAGGCATCTATTATTAATAGCAAAACCAGAAATATTACATACAGTAGTTAGTTTTTCTAGCTGGTAGTTAGAAATACTACATACAGTTTTCCAGCAGCTCTGTTCACACTTGTGGAGTTAATTCCTGGCTCTTTATTCAACAGCCACAGTGCTCTGTTAAACAAGGAGGGTACTGGAGCTGTAGGATTTGGGGAAGAGGGCGAGAGAGGGAGAGGGAAAAACAAAAAATTAGATCCCAGACATACAAACGTACCACAACAGGTTGTCAAAAACACTCATCCACAGCTGCACTGCAGGAGCTCAGGACTTCTGAACAACGAATCAATATGATTTCGCAGAAGCCATTTATTGTTTACACAAAACTCTTATTTATACTTTTACAACTGCTGTACACGCGATCACACATTACATGATTGGTCCCTTTAGCTGTCCACGCGCTTTGCATGCACTTTTCAGAAAATATAATTGGTTCTTGATTTAGTGCAGCACAGCCCTTCTTTATCTATTTCTTGCTGCCTTGGTATTCTGTTTTTCAGCTTTTCCTTTCCCAATTTAGTGCAGTTTACATTTCAGTGGCCTTGGCAAATTCTTGAGGGCTTTGATAAGCTAACTACAGGGGGTTTTAGCTGGGGCACACTGTCAGGGTTCAAATGCATTACAACACTGCACTGCACAGATTGCACAGCTTGATCCCATAAGAGTATTTTTGGTACCTAGAAACACATAAAGTGTTCAGGGAAAAATGTTTTTTTCTGGGTTCCAACCAAACCCAGGCACCATAACTGTAAATGGCACCTGTAAATGGCAAATGAAGTGTGGCTAAACAATTCTTTCCCTTACTTCTGTCTTCCAAGAGGCCAAATTGCAGCCTTCCTAATCTTGCTTTACCTTTCTACAGACACACTATACAGCACTGAGGTGTCATGATCCCCTAGATTGGATATATGGAGACATTTCACACTATGCCTCTGAAAGAACAGACACACCAAGCAGGAAACAGGGAGAAGGGCTGAGGCACTTTTAAGCTACTTTTGTAGTCTCGAGCTTTCCAGAATTGAGAGTGGACCTTGCATAAATCAAAACAGGGATGAGGACACCTCTTTTACAGGTGTGTTACTTTTATTGATATCAAATAAGAAAATAAAGGTCAACCTATACCAACAGAATGTGGAAAACTAACATTTTGATATTATCAATATGCAAATGTGCATTTGATCTATATTCTAACTACTTCCAGTATGAAATCTGAAATGAAAATATACATGCTTGAAGTAATCTTCCTCCTGCACATAACCCTCTTATCAATTAATTGAAAAATTTAATAGGTAGCTTCACTTCCAGACAAAATAAGGGGGATGCAAAGGGGAAACAGCAAGGAAGCTCATCTCCTTGTCACAGAAGTGTCATCTAGATACAAAACCATGGTCAAGCTTTCTAACTTTTAAGAAGCAGGGTAACTTTGAATGTTTATCCTCATTGTTACATCATCATACAAATCCTAAACTATAACAAATTTTTTCAAAGTGGATAAATTAGTCTAAACCCTTCTGGCAATATTCCTTAATAGTGATAAATTCAGCATTACTAGTTCTACACTAATTGCATAAAGGGAAGATATCCAGATAGCTGTGTGCCTTAAAGATATCTTAGAAGATGTCCTTAAGTAAAGAACTCAAATGAGCACAACAGAGAATATCAAGTGACACCAGTAACTGCAAGTGATCTTTTGCCCCCTTCCATGTGTTTGCTGTACTGTACTAGAACTGACAATTCCACCACTAAGCCATGTTCCCTGAACACAATGTTTTTGTGGTTTTCAAATACATCCAGGGATGGTTACTTAACCTTTCCCTGGGCAGCCTGTTGTCAAACTTGACAAGCCTTTTGGTAAAGAAATTTTTCTAACCTAAACCTCACCTGGAGCAACCTGAGGGCTGGCTCCTTTGGCCCTACCGCTTGTTACCTGGGAGAAGAGACCAATCCCCACTTCACTACAGCCTCCTCTCAGGGAGTTGAATAGAGCAGTAGGGTCTTTCCTGCTTCCTTTCTTCCAGGCTAGCCAACACAGCACAGCCTGCACCTGCTCAGGACTAAACTGTGCTGTGGATCACTCATCCCTTACACACACACCACTGACAGTTATGGAGTCTGGGGTAGGAATCAAAGAGAGGAAGATGTCTTGTTGGTTTGAGGTGTAGACCTTTCTGCAAATAATTTTAAAATTGAATGATAAGTACACAAAAGGCATATTCTTATGCTTGCCAGTTCAACTCAGCCAAGCAAGGCAAATAATGTCTATTAAATAAAACACATTTTTATTTTTTATTAGGTACAGTTACTGGAGATTAATTAATACACAAACACTATTTTTTAACAGAAAACTCCTTTTTTCGTCAGTTTTGAATCATTACAGTATACTTCCCAACTCTTCTTTTCAGAAACTGTGATTTTAACTTATTTTGATCTGCAATTGATCAGTTCCTTACCTCCCTTTGGTATTTTCTTGTAAATTGAAGTACTCACTTTTTTTCCCCTCATCTTTTTATCTTCTCTATGTATTGTTCTGCTTTCTATTTGCTTTCATGTCTTCTTGTCTCTCCTGTCAAAATAGATACACAGAACATTGTGTAAGTACCATTCATGAGACCACAATACAGGCTCTTTCAGAAACATTTAAAGAAGCAAACTTCCAACACTTCTAGGAGCAACAGAAAAAAAGTTTTCATCTTAAAATGAGATTTTTTTTTTTTTAAACATTCCCCAGGTTTTAAAATGTTCTGTTCAAGTAGTTTTCCTCCAAAACCTTCCCAAGCAGATGTTCGAGAACCATGTGGTGCTTGCACAAAGAACCCAATTATGGTGGCAAGCTTGGTGAGGGATTAGGGTGGGTTTAGGGTGCTTTGCATCTATTGGTGCCTCAATAGAATTTGCTTCTCAGACTGGAATAAAAATGGCCTAACGCTGAGTATGGAACAGCCTGGGCAAACCTGGAATAGCGACAGCTGGGCCATCAGGAGGGCTTTGAAACAAAATCATAAAGTTGCACTCGTCTGGGATAATCTCCTGGAATAGGCTTGTACTCTCCAAAACTCAAGACCACTTGGGAAAATGTTACTGACCTTCTTTTTTATAGTAAACCATCAGAAAAATTATTCACCCAAGAAAGGGCAGTGCTCAGCAGGGTTTAAATTTATTTGTCCTTGACTTACTTTCACGAGCTGCCTTAACAGTAATTTCCCTTACTGGTAACAAATCAAAACAACAAGCCTCATCTTGCCTTCTATTTGAGCTTACCTAACATCACCTAGAGTCTGTGAAGTATTTCTTTCCCTGATGAAGTCTCCTTTCTTACCAAACTCCTGTTCCTGATCTTTTAAGTTCTCCTTGAGAAGTTAACCAGACTAAGTCTCTCATCATTAGGCCTTTTCTACCACCTTTCTGTTGTTCTTCATGGCTCTTCTCTGCAACTTTGCATTGGGTTTAAGTGGCAAAGTCTTGTAAAGGAGGGAGGGTAGAACAGCAGGGTGGCTTCTGTGAGAAGACACCAGAAAAGAGACACTGCTCGTCCCCTCCAGGAACCTAGCTCTCCTCAGCAACTGCAGTATATGTGGCTGGCTCCTGCTTTTCTCCCATGACTGCCCTGCACTCCAGCAAGTGAACAAGGCTGTAGCAGCCAGACTGATGAGATAAGGCTGTTGCTGGATTTACCAAAGCTATGGAGATTGGCATGTGGGGCTGCCAGCTGGAGCATCCTTCCCTGTCTACAGTTTCAAATTGCATGTCCTTAGCTGCAAACCTCAGATGCCACAACTGTCCTTGTCAGTGTGGGCCCAGAACAGCAATAAAAGCCATAGACAGCAAAGATGTGGAGTCTGCCAGAGGGTGTTACTGTGGCTGGCATGGCCAGCATGGACCATGCTGAATTTGTGTTTCACTGTGCTTTGTGCAGGAAGGTTGACACTGCTTGGGAGCTCTTGGTTTATTGGGCTTGCACTTTGTTGCTTACCCACCACAGCTGTAACTGGATTGGATCCTCAGCATCCAAACACATGCACACTGCTCCCTGTTGAATGTTTTTTGGGAAGGACCTGGTGGCAAACTGATGCAGAGAGCAAGGTGTCCGTGAACTTCCGAAAGAGGCTGTGATGCCGCATGGGGTATGTTCCTGTGAGCTTTTAGCAGGCAGTGCAGGAAGCCAGATGCTGCTGCCTGCCACAAGGCCTGCACACCCTCGTTCTGCCAAGCAGAGCATTCAGCGGGGCCTATCAGGAATGTCCAGTCCCAGCTTCTGCCTCCCTTCCTGCTTGGAACATTCATGGGTGATGAGGCACTGGCACAGTCTGTCTAAAGATGCTGTCCTATCCCTGGAAGTGTTCAAGGCCAGGTGGGATGGGGTTTTGAGCATCCTGCTCTAGAGGAAAGTATTCAGGCAGTGGAATTGGAACTAGATAATCTTTAAAGTCCCTTCTAACCCAAACCAGTCAATGATTCTATGACTCTCTGTTGCCCCTCCACTGCGCCCAAAATACTGAACCAGCTGCTCTGTGACATCAGCCCTAGGGGCCAGAAGTACTGCAGGCATTAGCTGGTGACTGCACTGAATAAGCCCTCACTCCTTGCAGCTGATATGAATTTGCTGTGCCTCCTTGTCCTGCTGGCCATGTGCAGGCCCATGCTCAGCACATGGCACACCTGTGGGTAAGTAGCTTCAGACTTTTGGAGGGAGTTTGGACACCACTTGAGGGGTTTTCCCTGTCCCCTCTGGCCACACTACAGTTTTATGAGCACCATGTGGGATCTTCAGTTCCTTGACAGCACCCAGGCTGCAGCACAATTTCTCTATGATGGGGCTCAAGCAGAGACAGGGGTGGACAGACACATGCCCCATGGGATTCCCTGACTCTGCTGTCCATGCAAATAATGTCATGTGAGGAGCCAAGTTGGCCGACCTTCCACCTGAGCAGCAGCAAGCCATCATACAGGACAGCAATGATTTTCTGTTGACAGAGGGACCTGCGGTCTGTGGCCCATGTCTGCTTCCTACGGCCCCATGGATTATGACTATGGCCCCATGGCTCCAGACTATGGTGAATTGCACATCCTCGGTGGCACAGCTGTCCAGCCAGGGGCCTGGCCCGGGATTGTCAGCATCCAGGATCCCCAGGAACCAGGCACAGGGCATATCTGTGGAGGGTCCCTCATCAGCACAGAGTGGGTCCTCACAGCCGCCCACTGCTTTATCCATGCCAGGTAAGGAGGAGCAGGGAATGGTTATAACTGCACAACACCAGCAGGTACCCTGTTGGCAGCACCATGTTGCTACTCCCATTCTGGTTCCCTGCAGTACGTCCAATGCCTCGGCACTGCAGTCCCCAACTGAGAGACTGCTCAGTAGAGCACTCTGGGCTCTTGCCACTGCTTCCTGGTAGCCTCCAGTATTCGACATTCTCAGAGCCTCAGACATGCTAGGGCAGTCACACACACTGCTTTCCTCTCTGACTGCAAAGCAGAAGACAGGGAACTACTGGGCTGCTGCAGTACATGGCTCTGCTCCCTCTCACCTCTTTCTCCATGTGCCTCTCAGGAACACCAGCGTGTGGCGCGTGGTGACTGGGGCCACCCGCTTGACTCAGCTGGGCTCTGAGGTGCAAGTGCGCCAGATTAAGCAACTGCAGGTTCATGAACACTATACTCCTGGTGAGGAGAAGAATGACATTGCCTTGCTGAAATTGGACCAGCCGGTACTGTGCAGCCACTATGTACAGCCAGGCTGTGTGCCTGACACCACGCTGAATGTGTTGGAGCTGAAAACCTGTTACATTGCTGGCTGGGCTTCTACCACTACAACAGGTGAGTTCCCAAAAAGGACACATGCCCTGAGGGCAAACTTAGCACACCAGGAAGATGGGTTTGGCTTCCTAACAGCAGTGGCCGAAGCCAGAGTCAGGCTGCGGGAGGTGTGCCTCTGGAGAGATAGCCCAGGACCACTCCTCAAAGCCAGACAGAATGGGGAAAGCACGGCAACATAGTGTTCCCCTAAGGAATGCCAGGGAAGCCCTACAGAAGGGCTTCACCTGCCAACAGGGAAGGGGAAAGGGCAAGGAACTGCTGCATGCTCATTCCTTTCTGTGCTCACAGCTCAAAGACCAAGCGATGTCCTGCAGGAGGCAAAGGTCCACCTCATTGATGTCCAGCTCTGTAACAGCAGCCTCTGGTACACAGGGGCCATCCACACTCAAAACTTGTGTGCTGGTTACCCAGAGGGTGGCATCAACCCCTGCCAGGTAGGAGTGTGAGAGGAGCCACTCGGGTCCCAGCAGAGTGGGCAGCCTGAGCAGCACCACCCCGACACAGCCCGGCACCTGCTCTGCCTGGCCAGACACCCTCCCAGCATCGGCTCCTCACTGCTGTGGGGGGTTCACGCCCCTTCCCCATTTTCAGGTCCTTGCCCAGTGCCCCCATTGTCCCAGAAGCCTGGCACTATGCCTGGAAAGCACATCTAGTGCTCTTGGCAGTCCAGAGGTCCAGATGCCAGCCCTGGAACATCCATGCTCTGCACATCCAGGATCACTGTGCAGAGATGAGAGACAGCCCTACCAAGACAGGCCCCTGACCTGCTCCCTGCTTGGCTGGAGCCAAGCTTCGGCTCTAGCCAAAGTGATGGAGGCTCCAGCACCTGAGCAGAGGCTTTCTCTGCCAGGAATATGGCTCTGTCAGGGGCTATGAGAGACAAGGAGACAGCTCTAGTGCTGACAGCAGCCACCCAACATTGTCTTATTCCCCTCTTGCTCCACTGCAGGGTGACAGCGGTGGTCCTCTAGTGTGTACAGATAATGATGCTGCCTACTTCTGGCTCGTTGGTGTGGCCAGCTGGGGAAGAGACTGTGCAAGAGCAAACCAGCCTGGAGTCTACACCTCCACTCAGCACTTCTATGACTGGATCCTGGTCCAGATAGACCTGCACCCAGATGGAAGGGCATTGAGACACTTTATGACCTCCCCAACTCCCCCCCAGAAGCAAAGGCCAATACCAACACCATTGCGCAGGTTTAGCTCCTGCCCATTTTCACTCCAGAAGCTGGTGGAATTTTTTAATCAGGTGAAGGATCTCCTTCAGGTTCTAAGGAGAAAACTGGCTAGAGAAGTAGGATGAACAGGATCCAGTGCAAGCTGCAGAGGACTGTGACCATTTTCTTCTGGGGCAATGCCTGCAGATTCAAAGGCAGCCTCAGTGCCTAAGGCCTGCTCTATCCTGCTCATGCTTCTCTGCATGCACACAAATCCTGAAGCTGACTTAGCTGTGGAAATAAAGCTGCCTGATTTCACTGTTAACAGTGTTTTCAGTCCCACTCAGTCTCCCATGCAAGGCAAGGACTTCCACACCTGGTACTTGCAAAATTAGGCTGACCAGTTAGGCTGACAGCAGACATGAGGTACAATAGAAAAGAGTAAGTCCAAAGGACTGAAACTGTGCCTAATCAGAGAGGAGGGCAAGGGTGCAGTAGAAGAAGAGAACACAGGTCACACAGCAACAGGGTGCTTACAAATCTTGGAAACAGCAGCTGGAAGTGCAAAGTGTCTTAGGCTGCCTACTGGTGGAATCAGTGTGTGTGTTTCTATGTGTGCGGTGCACTGGGGAAAAACTGGACTCTTTCATGACCCAGGAGACATGGTTTGTAGAAAGACCCAAGCTTTGCACCGAGGACTTCGTAAGGTGCACTGGTTTAGTTCGTAACCGGGCGGAAACATTAATTTCGTGTAGTGGTTTGAGTTCGTTCACTTGAGTTTCTGGCTAAATGCCAGTAAACGTACTAGATTTTATTCAATTTTGCTGTGAGATAAGGATTAGGAGTAGGTAAAGCAGGCTCAAATTTTAAAGAATATAAAGGAAGTTTATTAACAGACTTAAAAGGAAGGAAAAAAAAATTAAGAACCAGAACAAAACTTTCAGAATACCTTTGCTCCTCCCACCTCTCTATTTTTCCCAATGACAATACAAAAAAACAACACTTGGACTTTCATTCAGTTTACCACTTCTAAATTAGTCTTTCTTCAGTTCATTTAGGGAGAGAAGTTTCCTCCTGCTTTACCATGTTGACTTCTCCACAAGAAATACAGTTCTTATGGTTTTCAGCCTCACAGCTGGCAGCTGCCCAGGAGAAAAAGATCTCTGCTTGTTGTGGAAAATTCCTCCCACACCAGTAGCTTTCCCACAGCCACTACGGTGGGTTATGACGGTTCATGGGGTATTCTTTTAAGGATGAGTGGTTCTACTACAGCAGTAAAGAAATCCCCTTCTTCCATGACTGGCAACGTAAGTCCTTCTTGACCATTCCCCAGGGCAAGGGATCTGGATTACAGCTTCTTTTCTGTCTCTTCTCAAACTTCTCATCAGGCTGCAATTACTCCAGTGTCTACTTATCTTTACACAGGTGCCTTGGTTCACTGGCTGCACTGGCTGCAAGTAGAATGTCACATCCCCCCTTAAACTATTTCCTCATACATTGCAGGGAATATTTAAGCTTAGTTTTAACCATGGTTTCACAGAAGAATTTTCAGCTTTCACATTAAAAGCACTCCTCATACTCCACCCTCCAATTATTAGCTTTGCTTCTTTCACTGACTTTGAGTCTCTATGCTGTGTTTCTGTAGGTGTCTTGACTCTTTCTCTGCCTGTGCAGGGGAAGATAAGTGTCTGCAAGTTTCATCTGGGCAATGAAAGGGTTAATTTCTGTCTCAGGCCTCTGCAACAGTCTCATTATTTTTTGACGGGTTGTTTAAAAAGGTTGGAGCCGGGCTGCAGAAGCAGTCAGTCAAGAGTCTCATTAGCCTCGCTCTGCAAAGCTGACCCAGCCCGGAAGGAGCCGGCCTGGCCTGGAGCAACGGCCCGGTTCGGAGCAGGGGCCCGGCTCTGCCTGCTGTAGTTAGAATGTTTTGCCCAGCTGCATCAGAGCTGGAGAGCTCAGGCCGGGTCCTCCCACACGCTCAGCTGCACTGCTGCAAACTCCTTTCCAAACCCCGCCCCCTTCCCCACTCTGAAGGGGGTGGGGGGTGGGGAAGGCAAGAGCCCAGTCTTACCAAAGAGAGAAGCACAGGACTTGCTTTTCTGGCAGCAACAGGACAAGAAAAAGGGTTTTTTCTCAGGTGTACCTCTCTTAAATATGTTTTTTTTCCTAGAGGCAGAACAACTTTTAATTGGATTATATACTTATCAATACTCAAAACTAGCTAGTCACTGGCTCTGTTTCTCAGGAAGTAAAGTGTACTGCTTCCTGCACCATAGGTCACTTGCAAGACTGACCCTTCCTGGGTAAACCCACAACATAAGGAAAACTTGACATCCAGCCACAGACAGTACATGGATAAATTTCAATTAATTCCTATCCTGTTATTTGAGGAACATGCTGTGCTTATGAATATAGGGGTAGAGGTGTGTTCATGTTTATGGGTTCTAGTAAAGGCATAGGTGTGTCTATGCCAATCTGGTTTGCTGTTCACGGTAACTGTGTAAGTCTCTGTGTCTGTGTTAGCGTATCTGGCTCTTTGGAATGCACATATGCGTAGGCACACAATTTTGTCCTTTAGGAAGTATAGCTATACCTAACAAATAGTTCAGAGGTATCAGCTACCACAGACACTACTCACCTCTGATGTTACTTCTACACATAAACTATCATACTGGCCAGGTAAAATTTATCCATTTAAAAAAGTCTCAATATATATAAGCCAAATTGAAAATTCCTTGCTATTATTATGAAATGCAGAATAACTAACAAATTGCCATTATCATGGTAATGATATCATGACTAGTGGTTCTTAAGTAAAACATTAACTCTGAGTAATAGAACTGTAGGGCTGAACAGCACTGAATTTTCATTGCTATTTGTTACCTACGCACTGAGAAAGAAAATTCTCTTAGGAAAATTATGACTAAGATGTTTTCAAGAGCTTGTATTTTCTAGCAGTTCTCACCTTCCTTTCAGTCTCATAAATACATGCAGTATGAATTGTGAAGAAACACGATGACAATCAGTTTTCTTAAAGCAGGCTGATATTGTTGATCCAATATTTTTATTGCAGCGTAAGGATGGAAAATTTCAAGCAGAAAAAAATAAATATAATAATCTACTCAGAGAAGCCATAAGCCACCATTATCCAGCAGTATCACTGAGATGCCTGTATAATGCAAAATCCATAGCAGTAAGTGTGGAGGTGACCCAGCCCGCCTTCTCAATGAGAATACATGACATCAGCTGGGTTGATTTTCCCCCTGGTGACAGTGGGTCTGAGGGGGAAGAAGAAGGCGTGGCTGGGGAACTTCCCGGGCTTTGAGTTGTCTATCATTTGTTACATCTCCACTCCTCTTCCCTCAGAGTTATTTTAATATTCACTGAGTTGGTTTAATATTCATATTGTTCTAGAGAGTTCGGCTGTTCTGGTATCCCCATTGGTTTGTTTAAATTTGTTCCTCCCCTGTTTGAATGTTATTGGGTACCTGTCATCCATTGTCATCTCCTGATTTGTCAATCCCTGTTCTCCTCCCCCTCACTTACCCTATATAAACCCCTGTAACTGTCATTCGGGGCTTTTTGATAGCCTCACATCCTGAACTACTGCTGGCCCAAGTGGCAACAATAAAACCTTGGGTGCTGCTACCAAGAGTCCCTCCGCTCCTTTATCCTCACCTTGCTACATTGTCACCGGCTGCTGCTGCTCACAGAGCCCTAGAGCTGGCAGCTCCCTAGAAAAGGCAGACAGAAGTCTGCACGGCCTGCAGGCAGTCTGACCTGTGCCGAGCGTTACATCGCCGCCGGCTACCGGGCAAGCCAGCGGTCAGCGACAAGTAAGAGTGATGCCAGACTGCATTTTCCTAAAAGAACTGCATTTGTGCTATAAACACTCGTGCACATCTCTTTGAGGGTATCTTATTACCACAGGAGATACTGGCCAACACTTCATACCTTTTTCTTTCTTGAAATGATACTAAACAATAAGTTACAGACTAAAACTACTAAGAAATCATTCACTTTGCCACAGATGATTGTTCCTTGTAGCTTGATGATTATCCTGTGTTTCCTATAGTAAATTTTTTTATAATATATATTTATTTTATATGATGGCATTTCTGTTGGACATGAGGAACAATATGTACTTACATGCTTTACTGTTGCAATTTGAACCCCTGGGCACTGTGTTAGTAATGATATTTTCTTTATGCACTGTTCTTTTATAGCCTTTTTCAAAAATAATTCTTTCCCCAATTTCTTTAGGGAATCTTACAAGAACGGTCTCTACTAAATGCTGTTAAACAACCAGACCTGAATCATAAGAAAGGTTAAAGAGGGAGCATGAGTGCAGTAAGATTTATTGTTTTTTTCTCTCACATCACATTTGCCTGCACTCTTGGACAAGTCTCCAAAGTGCCTTTCTAGGGTATTGTTACAAATGCTTAGCAGCAGGACAAAAGAGCACCAGCTGCTGGGAAGAAAATCCCAGCCAAAAATGGGACAAATGCAATACATGAATTAGCTGTTCTTGCAACAGTGAACAGTGAGAATTCAGAACTGGAACTTAAAATATGATGAATTCCAGGTGCAAAATGACCACTTTTTAAAGAAAAAAGCCTGCAAAGAAACAAAACATGCTATGCCCTTCAGTACCCCACACTGATAACAAACACGTTCAAAAACCAAGTAGTTTGAACCAGACTATTTTGTGTCATGATATATTTGCAACCTGCGATTCATATACACTTTCGCTGGATAACCAGGATCAAAAGAGGCCTCTAAATTTACAGTGGTTTTGGTACAGGCATGTAGCAAATGGCAGGGCTGAGGAGTAATTTGCTCTGTTGACATGTGAATGGTGATACAGAGCCAGAAAAATAAATAGTTAAGAACAAAGATATAGAGTAAGGAGATAAGAAATTCATAGTAAAACCAAGAATGAGACACTTTTAAAAATAAAAGTGTCTATTTCTGAGATGACAAGCTCTCATTTAGCACAGAACAAGACAAATGTTCCTGGATCAAATGTTCCTTGTACTGAAAGAGTGTATTTAGCACTTGTGCACTGATAACCAGTTTCCTTTCTGAAATGTCCTACTGTTCATGTTAGCTTCTTTTTCTAAAACTACGGTGACCTTGTTTCCTTAGTGATGGATCTTAACCAAAAGCGGGATCCTATGAGTTATTCTACTGTCCAGTCATTAATTTCAATGTCTTTGCACAGCAGTTGCAGGTATGGTACCTGATGACTATCTTTTCTACTCCCATCTTCACAGAATCATAGAATCACAGAATCAACTAGGTTGGAAAAGACCTTTGAGATCATTGGGTTCAACCTATGACCAAACACCACCTTGCCCACTAGACAATGGAACTAAGTGCCACATTCAGACTTTCCTTCAACACCTCCAGGTGGAGGTGACTCCCTCACGTCCCTAGGCAGCCCATTCCAATGCCCAGTCACCCTTTCTGTGAAGAAATTCCTCCTAATGTCCAACCTGAACCTCCCCTGGTGCAGCATAAGGCTCCTCTTGTCCTGCCACTGGTTGCCTGGGAAAAGAAAAAGAGCCCAACACCACCTGGCTACAGCCTCCTTTCAGGCAGCTGTACAGAGTGATAAGGTCCCCCTGAGCCTCCTTGGCTCCAGGCTAAACACCCCCAGCTCCCTCAGCTGCTTCTCACAGGACCTGTGCTCCAGACGCTTCATCAGTTTTGTTGCCCTTCTCTGGACTTGCTCCAGCACCTCAATATCCTTCCTAAACTGAGGGGCCCAGAAGTGGACACAGCACTCAAGGTGCAGCCTCACCAGTGCTGAGCACAGGGGGACAATCCCTGGCCTGGTCCTGCTGGCCACACCATTGCTGGTACAGGCCAGGATGCCATTGGCCTTCTTGGCCACCTGGGCACACCCTGGCTCATGTTCAGCTGCTGTCACCAGCACCCCCAGGTCCCTTTCTGCCTGGCCTCTGTCCAGCTACACTGTCCCCAGCCTGGAGCACTGCCTGGAGTTGTTGTGACACCAGGGCAGGACCCAGCACTGGGACTTGTTAAATCAAATACCGCTGGATTTGGCCCATGATCCAGCCTGTCCAGATCCCTCTGCAGAGCCCTCCTACCCTCCAGCAGATTGATGCTCCCCTCCAACTTGGTGTCATCTGCAGATTTGCCAGTGGTGGACCTTAAAAACTCAGCAGCTATGATATTGCAACCTTGTTTATTACAGAGGAGATGTGATATCTTGTCATATTATCAAGAGGGAAATGTCTTCAAACTAAAACAAGATAGGTCTAGATTAGATAGGTCTAGATTAGATGTTCTTCTAGAGAAGAAATAAAGAAGAAATCCTTTACTGTGAGGGTGGTGAGGCACTGGATCAGGTTGCCCAGAGAAGCTGTGGATGGCCTATCCCTGGAAGCATTCAAGGCCAGAATGGATGAGCCTTTGAGCAACCTGGTCTAGTGGAAATGGGGGTGGACTAGATGGGTCCCTGCCAACCCAAACCATTTTATGATTCTGTGAATATGGTTAAAACTTTCAACATTTCACATTTCCTCCTATTTATATAGTAATAAAAATCAAAATGTTAAAAAATAAAATCTTTTACATTTCTAGCAAAAGGGAATGACATTAGGGAAGCAGAATAGTTACTTCTTGTAATCTCACAATTTAAGTAACTTAATCTTTCAAATTTTTACTAATCCTGTTTCCATGACAGAAATCTTTCCACATGGCATCAAGACAGAGCACGATGTGGACACTGGGGTTTAGGAGGTGCAGGGAAAGGAGCAGGTAGGGAGTCAAATGCTGCAGAGTTATTTCAGCCAATAACAGATTCTCTTTGGGGACAGAAACTAAAGTGAAAGCAAATGCCAGCACTGAAAAACAGGCTACCATTACTCAGGAAATGGGTCTCTGGGGAGCAGCTGCCCTCAGAGTGTCTTGGAATAACATTGACTCAGCAGGGAGCTGAGGAAGTTGCAGGGAGGAAAGGCACACCAAGGATGACTGAAGCAGGTGGCACTGGGAGGGCACTTGCCTTGGAGAGAAGGGCAAACCCTCATGCTAAGGACCTGCACCCCTTTCAAGGATGACTAAAGCAGTTGGCACTGGAAGGGCACTTGCCTTGGAGAGAAGGGCAAACCCTCATGCTAAGGACCTGCACCCCTTTCAGGGACTGGGTGACCACAACTATTGAGAGGACAAGGTTGGCAGGAGTACTGGGGTCCCATGGCCCTGGGGGTCCCACCAAACCCTGTTCCCCCAAAAGGGGGGGTTGTCACAGCCCTGGGTCTCCTGCAAAGCTCAGGAGCTCCCTCTCTCCCAAAGAGGGGTATCATGGTTGTGGGGATCCCAGAGGGAGGGATGAGGTGTCACAGAGCTGAGGGTCCTGATGAGCCCAGCCATCCTCCTCAAAAGATTGTGTCAGCACCCTGGTTGTCCCATGGAAAGAGGGTGTCACCACA
Source organism: Orthonyx spaldingii (assembly GCA_013397795.1). Lineage (NCBI taxonomy): Eukaryota > Metazoa > Chordata > Aves > Passeriformes > Orthonychidae > Orthonyx > Orthonyx spaldingii. Next base: position 165,860 of record VZTJ01006240.1, on the reverse strand, counting down.
CCAGGGATGTCAGGCGATGGGGGTGTGTCATTATCCTGGAGGTCTCACCAAACCTTCACACTCGAATTCTGCTCCAACATGATATGGCAATGGCCTACTGCCCTCCAATCTCTATCCAGTTCTGGCAATGGTGACTGTGAGCAATTTACTGTGATTTCTTTAGGTTAAGCAGTGAGATGGATTTTAATTCTGGTGTTTTTCTTCGACACAAACTTTCAATGCACAAACTTCAACATGCCTTCAAATTCTCAGAAGCTGACTTTGCAATTTCTAATGACATTATTTTTGTGTAAGGGCTGGACATAATCAAATGTTTACAGTCCAATAGATAGAATGTCCAGTGGAGCTTATGTTACGGCTTGTCTCATATGTCACCCTTAAACTTTACTTGCTGTACTGTTTTATCGCCTTACAGAGCCATTAAGAAGTGTGGTTAAAAACGGTTTTCTGTTCCTACTGTGTTAGTTGTGAGTATTTATCCACTATTTTTTTATCATAATGCTGATAAATAGAATAATGGATTTGTAAATCAAGACAATAGTTAAATAAATTACAGTAAGGTATCACAGGTGCCATTACAGAAAATTCACATAACTGAAGCAAAAGCACCAAGAGAAATAAGATCTAAGCAGTCCAATGGCTGATACTAATAAATAAAGAAGAAAAAGCCATTATTTCAACACAATTATTTGAAATATTGATCAAGATGCTAAACACTGTTGATTTAAAGCTAATGAACATTTGGAATTCCAAACTGGAATTCCAAATGTGTTCTTCAGAAACAAAACTGCTGTTGTGATTTTTACATTTCAGGGGAAAAAAAAGACAGCACAGTTATGCTTTGTTTATTTTCAAGTGAGAAAATAAAATCTTGGGGAAAGTCTATACTCCTTTTGTCAGCAGTAATACCATAACGTAGTTATATTCCTTCCACCAGCTGCATTCCATGGCACTTTTATTAGTGTCATGCACAGAAGGCAATGAAAACACTAAGCAGTCCAACAATTTAAAGAGCTGTATTTAATAAATGATTTATAAATGGCTTACAGGTTGAAGGTGAGAATTGACCTTTTTAAGCCTTGTAGCATTTTGGCCACTGGCTTCAAGTAGAGCCAAAATGTCACTGAGACCATTCACACACCGTTGTCTGCTGTAAGTCTGCCCCTGATGGATAGACCTGCAGCACACAGGTCAGCAACAGACTATTCGGTAAGCAGAGTATACACCAACTTCTTCTCTGGCACTTAAGGATGTTCCTTCATGTTGCTCTCATCCCTGCTGGCACTTAGGTCTAAACTAAGAAGCCTTGCGTGTTGCAGACATCCAGGTGTGAGTTTTGCTTCTGCTCCTTCATAGTGTGGTGTGCAGGTATGTCCTGGCTTCTTCTTTTGCAAGTCTGACAACGCTCCTTCTGACCTCCCTTGTCTTTCTGTCTTGTTGCTTATCCAACTTCCATCTCTCTTTTCCAGGGAGAACACAGGACCACACATCAGCTCAGCCACTGGAAATGTCCTGCACAGAGATTACCAAAGAGTCAAGTCCTTTGTCTACATGCATTTGCTACCTACATTTTATTCTTGCTCCTGGGAGGTAGAAAACCTGAAACAGGGTATATTGTACACTAGCTAGTTTGGGGCTTACAAATGTCTTAATTCAAATACAGAATACAGATTAAATGATGCTTCCAGGCCAACACTGTGACTGCTCCATCAAAAAAAAATTACCTGAATGTTTTATGTTCTCAGGTATTTGGGTTCTCTAAACTTGGAAAGCTTGGCAACCGTTTTCTGGCCATACCATTTGTTTTTTAAAATCTCTCACTAGTCTTTTCCTTTTTTCAAACTAGATTTTCAGCTTTTTGTAAAGAAATCAATAGAACTGCAACAGTTAATGGCACCAAAGAACAATCCCTTTCCTTTAAAATACAGAATAACATCTCACAGTTTTTCTTCCTTCCCTCTCCATTTTGATACAAGTCTCTTGACATGGTACAGTATGCTTTTATAGGACTTCAGTGTGCTGGAATAATGCTGTTAGGGATGGAGAAAACATTCTATTGTTTCTCCTATCAATGCAAGTCCATCCATCCATCCATCCATCCATCCATCCATCCATCCATCCATCCATCCATCCATCCATCCATCCATCCATCCATCCATCCATCCATCCATCCCTTAGGTCACTCACCCATTAGCCTACTTTTAGGTCTCCAGCTATGAGTTTGAGGGTACACTATTACTCAGAAATGGCTGACCTTTAAGAAGCTGAAAGAAAAGTAATTTAGATCAGCCAACAAAACTCTGGCACTGGATGAGCTGTTGTGCTTCTGCTTCTCGGCATCTCCATTGATCAGTGGCAAACACAACTTGTTTGCCACACAGATGTCATGCCTGTGACTTAGCAGCACTATAAAAGCATCACCATATGCACTGTGAGGGGCCCCATCAGGCAGAACAAAAGGCAGGGACACTGTATCATCCCTAAGCAACCTGGTCACCCAGGGGGTCACGGTCAAAGTGAACTCTGGTGGCTCTGCTGTGTTACAGGGACTTGTATGAACAAAAGGCAGGAACGTCACAGCATTGACAGCCACAACAGTTTCAGGAGGAGAAGCACACCATGCTTGGCAGGCAGTGAGGCAGAGCAGAACTTTGCTGAGTAGCAGCAGTCCTAGACACAGTGTAGGGTCACTAGTGTCTCTTTACATTTATTTCCAATTCAGATAAGCATTTCTTCTGGTATGTATCTGATTTGCCTCAATTTTCAAAAGACACTTTCTTTCCCAGGCTTCTACTGTTTCTGAAGTCTGGCCATAGTCTTTTCCCCTTTTCTGTCACTGGCTGTGCACGCTCTGTGGTGGTGGTTGTCACATCCTGGTGTTTCTGCACCCTGAGCAGCCAGCTGTTTGCTGTGGCTCTACGTGGTCCCCTGCACAGTGGGTTTCCAAGGTTTGTTAATGGTATTACACTTAAAATCTTCTGGTAGACTGGTGGTTTTTATTTTTAAACACACTTCAACTGTACTTGCCAGTTGCTCTTCCCACTTGCAGCATGACCTAAGGTGGTATGTATTTGGTGGGATGACAGTATGCAGCATTTGTCATTTTGCATTTTCCTTTAAACATCTCTCTTCCTTAAAATCTTTTTTAAAAGACTGAGAAGCCCTCCCATTCCTTCCTTTCCTCTCTACCTTAGAAAATATATTTGCATTAAGTACAGTTAAGGTCTGAGTGACTCCCCCAAAAGAGGAATGTGTCTGTAAGAATGTAGCTAAAATGCTTAACCATGTCAGAGGCACATTAACCGTGATTTACAGTAATTTCATTCGTCTTCCTCATGTAGGGGTTTGCCATGGCCACTCCAGGTAAAATGTAGAAAGACAGAGTTGGCCAGAAGTTTTTCATTTATGTCCGCTACGAGGACATCGGGGGAAGAAACCCCAAAACAAATCCATGACTTACAATTGATGAACTGTGTATTGCTACGATTAGACTTCTAAACCTTTATTTAAAGGGCCCCATACATGTGATTTTTGGCTCTGATTCAGGAGAGCTGAGCCCAGAAAGCAGCATTATGATGATTATCTAATCTGAACCCCAGAATTGTAAAAGCCATAGAACCTTCTCTAATAGATCTGCCCTGAACACATAAACTTTTCATAAGTTGCTCCAGCTTTTCTTTCCATGTATGGCACAGTAACTATGAGATCTGGAGGACCCATGGTATCCTTAGGTAGCACCAGGACTCAGTGATTTGCAACAGTAAACTCATGGGAGGACACCACACGACTGTAAATTAGGTGCCTATCTGGGTACTGTACTGAAGCCTCTAGAAAAAGCCTTGCGGTTTGAGGAGCTACGTCTTATTTCTCTTGGTTTCAGTTGCTCCTCACTATTATGAAATTGTCTTAGAAGAGAGAGATAACAACACAGACAAGATTTTGGGTAGGAAGCAGTGAGGCAGTGCTGGCCACAGCCAGTCTGTACCTGTTGCAGAGAAACAGCTTCCTTCGTTATGTGAATAAGACACAGCCTTTTTCACAAGCTTTACAAAAAGTCTAGATTCTCTGAGCTCATTCCCATTACAAAATTAGGAAAATTTTCTGGATTATCTCATCTGTTTTCCCTTATTGTAATGCAGGGCAGCAATGTCACATTGGTCTCTGGTGGGCTGCATGATCAGCATCCTGCCCATACTCAGCCATTCCAGTGCTGGAGCAGGTAATTGTGTGACCCTTTGTGACGTCCTGGGCTGGGGAACTTCTTTGGAGGAAAGGTGAAAAAGGTCTTTTCAGATATCTGAGGCAGGCCTCATGTTAGCACATCTTAGCATTATCAGAAAAGCTATATGGCCAAGAGCTATGTAATGAGAGTTAATGTGAAACAAGATCAGAAGCTAATTTCAAACAAAATAAAAAACAGAGACAGAGCCTGATGAGACATTATTTCTAGGAAAAGGCAAGGTTTTGAAGTTTATGAAGTATCCATGGATATATTTTCAGTTCATGTAAATGAGTGTTACTTAACAATTCATATTTTAGGAAACTGGAATATGTTGAATAACAGCTCTTAGCATATTGCATTGAGCAACATTTTATTGAGATAATAACTGACTTTTCTATGAACTTTCTTCCTGAATTTGAGTATGTTGAAAGTTAGTTTCTTCTTAAAGTAGATCTCAAAGTCTTCCTTTCTCCTTTCCATTCTTCACTATGTTGTATGTAGTTTCCCACAGCTGAAGATACAAGACGCAAAAAGCAGAACTGTTGCAGAATTTTCTTTTGATTGGCCTCTTCTTTTCATTTTCAAAACACACTGAACTTGTGTTTTGGGCAACTTTTTTTTTTTTAATTATTAAGATTTTAAACATACTGAAGGATGCATGTTGCACCTTTTATCTAAGGACAATTTGGCTTGTATATTAGCTTTAGGTTCTTGCTGGCAATCTACAGGCACACTGAAACACAGGCAAACCACGTAATTCATTGCAGATAATACAAACAGGACCTGTGAGTTATACAATTAGAAGTATATAGATATTCAGATACATATATTGATATCTGTGTATTTATATACAGGCAGCATACTCGTAGCAATCTGTAATTACATTCCCTGTGTTTACTGGCAGCAGATCTACCTTCCTGAAGAACAATCCTTTTCTTACACCGTGTGAACAGAGCAGCCACCAGCAGGGGCAGGTGACGTGACCGGCTTCCCCCAGGCCAGTGCCGATTTTCCAAGTCTATGCCACCCCCAGGCCGACCGCGGCCCCTGTGACCCGCCCCGTCTCACCGGTCCTTGCGGCCTCGCCAAGGGACGTGGGCGGCAGCAGCAAGTCCCCTTCCAGCAATGTTCTGGAAGTCGTCGGGCAGGCGGCTGGTCACCTCCAGGCCAGCGTCCAGCTTCTCCTTGTTGGCCTTGGTCAGTCTCTTGATCTTTACCAGGAGGTCGGGGCGGTCGTAGCGGAAATGCGGGTTCCAGAAGTGGTGCAGGGGCCCGTCGGGGTAGCTGGTATCGCCCCCCGCGCTGCTGGCCGGGCTCACCGTTAGCTTGTGAAACCCGTAGAGGTTGAGCTGGCGGATTATGCTGCCGAAGTTCTTGGTTTTGAAGAGCTCCTCCTCCTCGGCGGCGCCGGGCCCTGCGCCCAGCAGCTCCTGCTCGAAGAGCCCTTGGTCGATGACCAGCCCTTCGCCGCGGGCGTCCCAGCGCACCGAGCGGACGCAGGGGCTGTTGACCAGCACCCACAGCTTCACGGGGAAGGTGCAGGGCTGGGGCAGGGCCGGGCGAGAGCGGGGCCAGAGGGCGGCGGCGGAGGGGCGGAAGGCGGCGGGCGGCGGCGGCTTCGCCATGGCGCCGGGCGGCAACTGTGGCGGCACGCGGCGCCCCGCGCCCAACGCCCC
>VZTJ01006240.1:101669-159554 GCA_013397795.1 Orthonyx spaldingii | reverse complement strand
CCACCCCCCTCCCCCCCCTTTCTTTTCCTTGTGTCTCCGTTCTTTTTCTCTAAATGCAGGGATTTAGCACCGTCTTGGGTGAGTAAGTCTGTGTCAATTAGTGGGATTCCTATGGAATTTATGTACCTTTCTCCCCTTGTTTCTTTCATCTCTCAGTATCTGGCCTGATCTATCAGCAGACTCAGTTTGTTTGTAAAGACACCTCCCTCTCATTCCTTTCAAACCAATATAACCTGAATCATAACTTTTTAACCTGAATCATTACTTTCTATACAATGTAATAACTCATATATGGTTAACTATTTGCTTAATGCCTAAATAAACAAAAACTTGCCAGGTGTAGTGTAGCTTCAAAAAAGACAAGTATAGCTATATTGGGAAGCAGCAGGATATACTATTGAGAAATTGGCAAACGTAAAGCCAGTTAGCCACAAAATAAAGTATTTAGACTGGTTAAAGCCAGAGAAGACCAAGGAACACCATAACAGCACATGCTTTGAAGACATGTTGAGAAGCTCAGATGCGAGGTAGACCTTGAGCCTTTGTCAAAAAAGACCCCCAAGACCACCTAAATTGGAGAAGGGCAAGCACAGTGCAGAAGAACTATTTTTAACCAGGACAGAAGATTATGTAAATTAGTTCCAGCATGTATATGATGATGTTATAATGACATAACAATATTACTGTATAAATAAATCGGAATATTTGATGAGGGTGAGTGAGCTGGGTGGAAAAATCCCCCTTCACTTCCAGTGCTGCAATAAACAAATACCTGCTCTATAGGCATCAGTCTATGGAATTTTATTTCTAGCCTATCTTTTCGGGTATCATCTCTAACACTGTAATTTCAGCATTAGAAATTACAGGCGTTGCTTTATTTCAGTGCTGGGTGCATGGGAGAACCACTCCTAACACGCACCAACAAAGTTCCAAAGCTGTCGTTTTTCCCTACAAACTATACCTGCTAATCTAAATTCCCAGAATTCTTGTCCCCTTTCTTAGAACTTGTTTACATATAAAAAGCTGTACGCCTTATAGTTGGGCATCCATATACAATTTGGGGAATGGTCTCAAGAGGGTCTCTGGTGGTCATTTGCGAGACGGCCCCCACCTCACTTTATCCTTTCATGGCCACAAGTTCACCTGAGGACTTGACTTATGAGTTGGCTCACGGGCTGCTGTCTTGGTTAAGCAACTTCTCTCCTTGGTAAGAAAACTTTTTTATGGTTCATGAAACTTTAAACAGTTAGTCTCAGTTTCTCTTGTCACAACTGAGATACTGCAAACAATATGCTTTTTGGGTATTTATGTCATCAGTTTCCCCATGTCCCCTCAGTGTCCCCAGCCCACATCCTAATGCCCTCAGTGCTCTGCCCCTGCCATCCCTCAGCCCCCCAGCCTCTGCCGTCCTCCCCCTCAGCTACCCCAGACCTCTCAGCCCCCTCAGCCTCCTGTCCCTTCAGTGGCTCCGCAGTTTCTTCAGCCCTGACATCCCTGAGGACAGTGCCCTGGCGCCATCAGCAGCTCCCATTGTTCCTGTGAGTGACCTGGCTGAAGGAGTAATGCAGGGTGGATGGGGGGCCCTGGCAGAAAGGGGTTCAGAGCCAACGGGACATGGAAAACAATCCCAGTGCTGGTGAGAGGGCATCCCTGCCTGGCTGTGGGCATGACAGACTGGCCGTGCTCACTCTGGAGAGGTGCTGGGCACTGCCTGGACTGAAGACAGCAGCGCAGACCACTGACCACTCCTCAGACCCAAAGGTCACCTGTGCCAGGTGCATCAGAGCCTCTGTCCTGGAAACCCAAAATGCATAGTGCAGGTCAGTGACTGCAGATCTTCAGTAGTAGCAGGAAAAAAACCCAATGAGGAATGTTCCGTGGCAGAACAAAGGGAATAGGAGTGACTCAGTCACCCTGAAATGGGGTAAGGGACTTTCACAAAAGCCTCAAAGACACTTATGCTCTTGACTCAGAATGTGAAAGGGAAGTGGTGAAATATAAATCAGAGGCTGGTTGCAATGTCCTGGGCACAGTTATCTTAATAAAATGCAACACAATTGCTGGAATGTGATGTGGAAGACTAATTGCCTCTGTTACTATGTGGTATCTACTTGTTAGGTGCTGCATATTTATCTATCAAAATTACTCAGGACCCACAATGAGGAAATGCTAAAGAAAGGCTCATAGACCTACGTTTTAATGCAATTGCTGTGGGTTGATAATCAGAATCTGTTTTTATGACTTGACTCTCCAGTAGGTCCTTAAATGGTTTTCTTTTGTAGTTAGTTGTTTTTTGGGGTTTTTTTGAGTGTTTTTTGGCATGCGTGCATGCTGACTAATTTGGGGATTGGAGGTAAATTCCTTCTATAATATGAGGTATGAAGGAGACTAGTTTTCAGTCAGCAGTATCTCAGGGAGAGACAGCTCAGCCATTATTAGTCAAAAGAGAAACAGTCTTGTAATATGTGGGCAATCTCTGGCTGAAATTTAATAGAACCAGATTAGCCAGCTAAGCAGGTACTGAAGGGTAAAGGGATTAATCCTTTGGTGCAGTATTGGGTGGACTTTGGGATCACTGCCATTGCAAATAGGTTGCCTTTCCAGCAAAAGAGACCTGTGTGCAAAATAGCATGAGTGGTGGAGACAGCACTCCCACTGTCACCTGCAAATATTGTGGTTGTCTGTTCCATTTAACCCTAGCTATGGATACCTGTGTTGGCTGCGTGATTAAAGCTTACAGAAAAATACCTACTAAACAGTCTGCCTGGGTCAGTGCTTTTGCTCTTACCCTGAACAAACTAATTGTTCCCTGGATACACAGCAGGAAAATCAGACAAACCTGAAAAAACACTACTGACTGCTGACTACGGTCAAGGTTGCAGCCAGAGAGAGAGAGGGTAGAGGCTGGATAAACTCACAGACTGAAGTTAGGCCAAGTGTGTATGGTGAGTCTGCCTTCACACATGGAGCAGGAGGTACAATGGCTCTGCAGCTAGCGGAAGTGACGTGGAGCAGCAGCCAGGACCAGCTCTGGCAATTGAATTTTTCTGGAAATAGTTGCTGTTAGTTTACAAGGCAGGTGGCCTGGCACTGGGCCAGCACAGAGATACAGCTTTGCTGTTCTCTCCCAAAGCCACATCACACAGCTGCTTTCATTTCAGAGCCCAGCCAGTGATCTCTGTGAAGCTGATCTGAGAAATGGGTTCAACTTGCTTTGTAAGAAATAGGCCCAACAAATTGTCAGAGGTTGTAAAACACTATTTTATCATGCTGGAGTTCTCACATATGAGGGGCTTTTTATCTTGAACAAAATACTCCCTTAAATAAAATAAGTGAACCAAGCAAGCTCAGTCTGCTCAGGCACAAGCTCACATCTTCAAAGGCAGTGAAGCATCCAATGCAATAGTCTGGAAGCAATGTCTGAGACTTTTCTAATGTCTAATCAAAAATCCCTGATTTGCAAACTCTCTCAAACAAATTGCTGCTTACTCAGGCAAAAGCTTGAAAACTGATTGCACATTCCTGTGGTATAGCTATATTCAGATTTACCTGTGGGGGTCATTTATCACCTCAGCTGATAAATGACCTAAAGCTGTAGTATCAGAACAGGTGTCTGGAATACTAAAGTCATATTATCTTTACTAATACTGTGTTTCACAGCCCTTCAGCTGTTCTTTCTTCCCACATGCCCTGCTGCCCTTTCTTTGTCAATTTCATAAGCAAAATCAGAGTCACTGGTCTAGTGGCAGAAGGGTGCCAAAACCAACCTTCTTATTATAATGAGTAGGAAGTCCTACCTGTGCCATCCCTCCATTTTTTCTATAAGACAGGGGTGGTGGCATTTTCTTATTTATTAAGGCAATTGAGTACAGGAAGAGGTGGAAATACTCAGATGTTGTTATGAGACTGCACGAGACAAATATTTTCTTGCTGCTGTACCAGACGAAGTTTACATTTCAGGAGTCTGCAAAGCTCTGCAAATCCCTTACTTCCATGAAGAGCTTCCACTTCGAAAGTCTTTGTGGTTAGCTACATATGTTCTAGATGAGATAAAACCTCATAAAGATGATATAACAAACTTTAAGAGGTCATGTTAATGCCTAGAGGAATCTAGAGGCTCTAGATAAGGCTTTGATCTATTTAACTTACATCATGCACATCTAAGGATAAGTGACAGGGATTGCCAAAAGCAAAGGGACCCCCGAATTCAGTGTTACTAAATTAAGTACTTGAGTTGAATACAGAGCAAGTATTTGTCAGCCTAGCTTGGTGTTTGCTGTGAGAAATTAAATCCTCCTGAGATGTCAGCACTGACCCTTCTTGCATGCTTTAAAGACTTTCTTGTTTTAAGCAATTAAACAGCAGTACTTTCACACTGTTCTTACTATGCTTCTTTATGAGTAGCCTCAGTTCTCCTAAATGCGTGAGCTACTGAGGTAACACATTCACTCCTACTTCAGTATTGACATGGTCCTGGTGCCATCTCCTTGATTCCTCATAAGTTCCTTCTCAAAGTGCACATCAGTGCGTGCTCTATTCCTCACCAATACTGATTTCTTCAAAACCTGCCAGTGTCCACAGTTTTCCACAGTTAAAAAATCTCCAAACAGCCAGGTTCAAGTTTCATACTAAAGTGGTATCATCTGATCGGCTTTGAGAACAAAGCAAGCAAACCTTATCTATATTCTCTGGTAGGTCAAAAGGCAAATGCCACACTGTCCATGATAAGGGGTAGTCATTTATCTGAAACACAGTTTTGGAAGTGCTACAAATACCACAAAAGACTGAAGCATCTGATGTCTGAATAGAAAAGAAGCAATCAGAATTCCATCTACCTGCTTTGGTGAGCAGTATGTGTTTTTAAAATCCATTTTTTTCAGGCCACAATAAGAGAGGAGACCAATTAATAAGAAGATTCTTGGTATTTTTTCCATTGGGAGCATCTGATTCATTGTACAGCTAGCAATACTTCACTGAGCACCAGAAAATACATTTCTGAAGGCAGGGGAAGGGCAGTATCTACTGTCAAAGATATAATTTCAAGTACCACCTGTTCAAACTACATGCACGAGAAATACTTCTGTGTGGTGCTGCAGGAGGGCCTTTATCTTTCACTGATTATTCCAGAATGATTTAGAGCAGGATTTTTCATTTTCTTCTATACTGAATAACTTGTTAGCCTTGCAGTAGTATACTTACTTGCCTTGCTTGCTTCTTGGTAAAATTAGAAATGTAGCCCTTTCAGTGAATTTTTAATATTGACAGACCCCCGAAGCAACAGAACAAACACTGCGTGTCTAGAACTGCTCCAGATTGGTCTCATTCATCCACCTCATTGATGAGCATTTCTAATTACATTCTATACATACACCAGTTTCAAGTGGGGTTTTTTTCCATCTTCCCACCACCTAGATTCGAGGAGTTGGTTTTATTTTAAAGTGTCAGCTGTGCTATTACCCTGTAAAGACACAAATTTGAAAGATTGCTTTCAAGAAAGTCAGTAAATGTGTGCATGAAGACATCACCTGTGCATCTTAAGCCAATCTATCTACCAATAGCAGAGTCAGAGAGAATTACTGCAGGGCTAAGCACTACCCTTCTAGACCAATTTGGACTTTCCCAGCAGCACAGTGATCCCAAGGCACTGCTGTGCTCTGCTGCCTTCTCAGCACAGCAGTCCAACCTGCAGCAGCAGCAGAAAAACAAAAGTAGTTATGTTCATGCAACTACAGATTGGCTTGCATTATTTCCTTCCCTTTCCAGCTGGTTATTTTGTCTCTCCCATTTGGCTCCATAGCAAGAAAAGACCCTGTCCTTCAGGTAAGGGGGAAAGCCCTCTTCTGACCACCCCTGCTTGAAGTTACAAACTCAAGAACAGGGAGGAGAAACGATCCTGACACGCCCGTCTTTCCCTGACGGAGCAGCTCCCGACAGCCGAGAGGCGCTTCCCCGCTGCTGGGCTCGCCGGCAGCCGAGACAGCCGTTCCGGAGCAGCCCCCGCGGGGCCGCACTCCCAGGGCTGCCTACCTGACCCTCCTCCGGAGCGCCAGCTGCATCTCTGCCGTCAGCACCACGGCCCGTAGCCGCGGAGAGCACCTCCACAGCCCCGTGCTCCAAGGGCTGGGCTGACTCGGCCCGGCCCGGCTGCCGCTGCCCAGCCCCACGCCACCGCATACCGGGAGAGACGCGGCCCCGGCCCCGCCCATGGCACTTGGGGAAGGCGAGGGAAGGCGGCTGGAGCCTCTCGCACCGCAGCGGGCCTGCGTGCGGTGCCGACAGCCTGTGAGCCACCTCTTCCCGCCCAGCCGTCAGCAAGAAGTGCCCGGTGCCCTTAGGGACCGGACCGGCTGTTCTCCGGCGGACACCGCCCTGGGCGGCGATGAGCGGGAGAAAAAGCCGAGCGGCTTCGGTACCTACCCGAGTGCCACAGTTACGTCCGCACCCCCCTCTCTGCAGCTGCGGGACATTCTGGCCGGGGCTGGCGAACTGGAGTCCCGCCGGCAGCTCCTCCCTAGCGCGGAGCATCCTCCCGCTTCAGCGCTGCGGCTGCGAGGACAGCACGCCCGTGATTCCGCGCCTCCTGCCCGTCCTTCCCGCCGTCCGCGCCGCAGCGCCCGGGGGAGGCAGCGGGGCACGCCAGGCGAGGAGGTGGCGAGACCGTGAGACCCTTCCTCCCTCCGTCCCTCTCTCCTCGCTGAGGGACCGCGGCGCCTGGGGGCAGAACCTGAGGTTCGTGGAAGCGATGCACGGAGGAGTTTGGCTTCCCCCTCCCCAGCGTTTTCCCCTTCGATTTATTTTCGAGAAGAGTAAGGGCGTGACTGTGATATCCAGCAGTGGGTGTCGCTGTTTTGCTGTAGAAATTTTTTCTAGATTGTGTGGGTTTTGTTGGAGTTAAGTAGTTCCACCCCCGTTGCGTCATGGTAAAAGGGGGAAAAAACCAAAACAACCTCAAACCCTGTTAATTACTTTCGTATGTACGCCTGAGTGTCAAAAATACACTAGGAAGGCTAATTAATCAATATTTGAGAAGTGCTCTTGAGTTTGAAATACCGCGTGAAGTTTAAGCTGGCCTCAGCTCACTGTGTTTCCAGACTATTTTGTAGTATGTATGTCGGTAATCTCTGGACCCAAATGGTTGCTTGGGCTATTCTGTCTAGAAAGGAAGCAGATGTACCCACCCTGACTACATTCAGAGCACTGTGTGGTTGTACAAAGTGACGATCTCCAGCTACACAGAGAATTGTTCATCAGAGAATTGTTCCTCTGAGCTGCTTTAGCCACAAAACGTACAGAAGTGGCACACAGCAAACAGTGCTGAATCTCTGTCTGCACTGACTGGGAGGGCTCATCTGTAACAATAAGCTCTTGATTCTTCTATGAAGCAATTTGGTATTACTTACCCCTGTATGGAGGAGGAACAAGGCTATCTGCATGTGCAGTCGGGTGCACAGCTTACTGCATACAGCAAGTGCTTCAGCACTCAGCAGGATTACTTACACCCAAACCTAATTCCATAGCTTCTTAATTAACATCTAGTCCAAATAACAGAGATTTCCAGGCTATCAAATTCATTATTGCAGTGAAAGGTTGAATAAATACAGGTAAGGCAAGACTGCATTTGTTTAACACAGAAGAAGGTATCTATAGGTAGCTGAAATACAGGGCAAATGCCAGCCAAGAGTTGTGGAACGGAAGTCGAGTGGACAAGCAGGAAAGTGACATGCAGATAGATTTTTCCTCTCCTAGATGCAAGAACCTGATCACACGGCAGTAATAAAATGGAGCAATGGGCAAGATGTGTCTGTTGCTTACAATGCTCTGAAAAAGATGGTGGCAGGAGTAGTTTGGAGAGATACGGTTTTTTCACATATACAAGGAGACAGAAGAGTATCTTTTTTTCCCCAAGATTTTTACTGGATGCCTTCAGCAGGTGTGACACCGACCACCTCATCCTCAGCAGCTCCTCATGCCCATAAAAGATAAACAGTGTCCCACAGAAGAGGCTGACTTCAAGCAATGACCATTACTGCTTTTACCACCTCGGCTTTGACTTGCAGACTTGGTCCCAGCTTTGAGCACCAGTGCTAAACCACTGAACAGCTATATGCTTGTGGCTCCAGTACAGTAGTTTCTAGCTGCAACAGTGAGGGTAATAATGTAGCAAGCTTGCTTCCTGAACCAAATATATGCGTTTTTGAGGAAGGAAGTGGGGAATGGGGACATGTGAGGAAGAGGTCTGAGATAATTTCTGCATTGCAGCCCTTTATCAAACATATACTGGGCAAATGTATTTTCTGAAGGCATAAATTAGTTTTAGTTATTCAACCAAATAAGAGGACGATGTGTCTGAGAAAACCCCACCTGTATTCCTAAAAGTTTGGACAACAGCTTGTGCGGACTTAGAGTACAGAAGACATGAAATTTTGATAATTCCTTTTAGCCTTTAATGTACATCTTGAATTGTTAGGTGAATCAGCAAAGAAAAAAAATGAAATTATTATCAATTTAAGTTATGTTCTGCTTTTGAAGTTTCTGATCATTTTCCTATCCAGATTTTCAGCAGTTTAAACTATGGTATTAGTCAAGAACCTGAGGAAATGACTTTAGGGTTATTGCTCAAACAAGTAACTACCATATCCCTCATATGGTGAATTCCATCAAAATTTGACTGTAAACACTATCCAAGGTGTTTCTCACCTGAAACTGCTAACTTTTTGTGAATGCTTTATTGTGTGTGCACCATTTTTGTTTCAAAACTGATATATGGAGGTAATAGGAAAACAGTTTTTAATTCAGTTTTGTCTTTTCATTTGCCATCAACAAAGGCAGCAGTATCGGTAGGATCAAATTCATGCTACCAACTAGCTCATCACTAATACTATAAACACTAGATTTTCAGTATCTCTTGCTAAAGCAAGTATTTTGTACTTAGAAATCAGAATCAAATTTAAGTCTAGAGGTGCAACAATACATTCTATTAAACATTATTGTTGAGCTGCTGCTTTGACACTGAAGGCTAGAACAGATCAACCAGCATTTGTTCCACAGGCATACCCTGTGCTGTACCACAGAATTAGGCTTGAATTTCACAGTCCTTCCCAGCTGGACTGTTGTCTCTGTGGACCCTCATTGCTTTTAAAGTTGAAAACAACTACAGTTACCATCCCGCTTAGTGGGTTTAAAGGTATTGAATCTGGTGCTGTTAAATGAGACCAGTTCTTTCCCCTTTGGACATCACAACAGGATTTGTCTATAACCGAGTAGCTATTTGGCTACTTTCCTATTTTTTAAAAAAAAGTCCACCTACACTTTAAGGAAATTTAAATCAATTAAATTCTCTTTAATAGGAAAAAGACAAAAAAGCTTGATTGGGATGCATTATTCAGCATAGACATTGTTAGTTATTCTGGTAAGTTTGTCAGCAGAAACATCGAGAACCAAGGCATTTTTTGTGTACTTGTTGGTATAGTAAAGTGTGCGTTTCAATTTACCATAGCAAGTGGATGGAGGTAGAAGAATTATGCTTCTCAAAGACACACAAAATGGTCCCCCAAGAAGTTCATGTAAACGGAATGCTGTCAATTATGTGATAATGATTAGGGCTGTTCCATTTTTCTTGCAATGTTAATAATTGCACCTTTTGATTTTGGCTATTTTACTTTCTTGGGTGAAACTGGAGGAAGAAGGAAAGGGAAGTCTGATTTTTTCTTCGGGTTTAGAAACCATTGAAGACCAGGGACATACATTGATGAAGTGATTGCTGCTGTTCTGAGCAACAGTCACCTTGTCACTTACATGGAACAGTGAATTCAATGCCTGTGTTGCAACGACACAATTTGTGATCCTAACTTCAACATGTTGCTATAGCAGCTTCTTCAGCTGTTTCTGACATACTCTGCCAGGAAACCATCTAATGTGGGGAAAGGTAACATCCAGCTGCAGTGTTCAAGGCAGCAGTTTTTTAATACCTCTTCCATCTCGATCTCTGAAAATATGCCTGTTTTATTAACAACTAGGTTACTAAATAAGTGCTGACCTACTACATCTGCCACGAACCGTGATAATAAAAGCAGCAGCAGATCCTGTGCAGAGTGTGCCTGTGGCAAATGCCTGTATACACACACTTACTAGAACAGCTTTGCTTATAAAATGTTTAGAATAAAATGTCAGCAGTAGCACATTTTGGTCAAGAAGGGGTTGTTTTGTTTTTTGAACAGAAAAGTCCTATATGTTAGGTTGATTAATGTATTGGGGAAGTACATGTACAATGAGATTTAGCAAAATTTTGAATGAGACCAGCAGAACCAAGTCAGAATAAATGCTCTCTCTAGTATACTGTTAACAGTGCCAAAAATAGATCAAGGTTTCTTCCTTGCCTTGGTCAGATGCTTTTGTGGAAAAATAACTGGCTTATATTTCATGTGGCTTTTGGCATAGACCTTGATACAGAATTAAACAACTGATGCACACTGGATTGCTGCAAGCTCTATGTGATTTTACATAATTAAAGTGAATGCTTTAGGTAAGTCAAATTAAATACACTTAACTCAATGTAGAATGTGTCTTATTTATTTGACATTAACATTGTGCAGAAAATTACCTTACAGAAGTAAAAGCAGTAAACATAATTTATTATCTTTCTTATACTCCTGTTTTCTTCCAATACCCAGTATTTTCAAGTTGCTCCTACATTTTAGCTGTCCTTCATGCTTTGAGGTCTGGATCTGTGGATCTGTGTTACTGTGAATGAAATTTCATTGGTTAACTAATTAAATTAGTTCAATTAATATGAACAGCAACAGAGGTTGAATTCTGCAGGGTCTTCCTGGTAACGCTATTGGTGGAAAAGAGCTAAGCAATGTTGGCTATATCAAGGGTTGGTTGGTGCGAGATCCCTCTAGGGATGATGTCCCTCTACAGATTGTTTTCCCATGGACATATCAGAGAAAAACCTATTTAGTCCCAGCAAGCACCCGCTAGAAAATGAAGCCTTGTCTCAATTAGCAAACCAATTAGGAGTATTCTGTAAACATAGAATAGCATGGGGTAGCACTCTTGGGGAGTGATTTGATTGTATTGAAATTGATGGTTATGATGAAGATGACAAGGCTGCATGCCTATTGGTAAGGATAGGGGGAAGGTCAGCAGGGTGGATGTCATGGTGGGAGTTTTTACAGACCACCCAACCAGGATGAACAGGCAGATGAGGTGTTCATCAAATGGCTGGCAGAAGTCTTGTGGTTACCCTTTTATTTGTGTACAATTTCAGCTTGCCAAATGTATGCTGGAAATACAACACAGCAGAGAGGAAGCAGTCCAAGAGGTTCTTGGAGTGTGTGGAAGGTAGCTTCCTGACACAGCTGGTGGAAGAGCCTACCAGAGGAGATGCCCTGCTAGACCTGTTTTTTGTGGTTGTGCTATATTTGGTGGGGGTAGAGTTAACTTCCTTCACAGTGGCTGGCATTGGGCTGTGTCTTGGATTTGTGCTGAACACAGAGTTGATAATATAGAGATGTTTTTGTTATTGTTGAGCAGGGCTTACACAGAGTGAAGGCCTTTTCTGTTTTTGGTACTGCCACACTGGTGAGGAGACTGGGGTGCATGGGAGGTTGGGAGGAGACACAGCCAGCACAGGTGACCCCAACTGACCAAAGGGATACCCCAGACCCTGTGGCATCATTATTAGAATATAAGTGGTTCTGCCTGGCTTGCATGCCTGTCTTTGGCTTTCCCTATCAAACTGTCTTTATCTCAACCCACAAGCTTTCTGGCATTTACCCTTCCAATTCTTTCCCCAGTCCCACTGGTGGGGGAGTGAACAAGTGGCTGCTTGGGGCTTCACTGCTGGCTGGGCTTAAACCATGACAGTAAGAAAGGAAGGACTAGTGGGTGATGTGATGGTTGGTGGCTGTCTTCCGCAGAGATATCATTAAATGTTAGAGTTTTCAGTACTTGGTGGAGTAAGGAGGGCCACCAGAAGAACTTTCACCTTGAACTTCCAGCTGGGAGACTTTGGCCTGTTTAGGACATTGATTGACAGAATCCCTTTGGAATCAGTCCTGAAGACAAAGGAGTCCAGGAAGGCTCGATGTGCTTTAAAAAGGAATTGTTGAATGTTTAGGATTAGGCTGTCTTTTTGTAGAAAGACAAATCCTCAGGGAAAAAGATCAGCTGGTTAAACAGAGAACTAAGGGGAAAAAAGAGAATCTATCATCTCTGGAAGGAGGGTCAAATAACTTGGGAGGACTGTAGGGATGTTGCAAGACCATGTAGGGAGAAGATTAGAGGGGCCAAAGCCCTACTAGAACTTGATTTGGCCGCTGCAGTTAAAGACAACAAAGACATTTGTATAAATACAGTGATAGCAAAAGGAGGGTCAAGGAGTGTCATCACTTGTTGAATGCAGAGGGTAGTGTAGTGACGGGGCATTAGGAGAAGGCAGAGGTACTTAATGCCTACTGTGTCTTGGTCTTCAATATCATTCCCACTTGTCCTCGGGATACCCAGATCCAGAAATTACCAGAGCTTGAAACTGGTGACGGGGAGATGAGTGAAGCCCCCATAATCAAGGAGGCAATGGTTAGTGATGTGCTGTGCCAATTAGACCTCATGAGTCTATGGGCCCTGTTGAGATCCACCCCAGAGTAATGAGGTGGCAAAAGAACTTGCCAAACCACTCTCAATCATCTACAGTCCTGGTTACTGTAAAAGTTCCAGCTGACTGGAAATTAGCAAATGAAATGCCCATCTGCAAGAAGGGTTGGAAGGATGACCCTGGGAACTACATGGCTGTCACTGTCAGTCTTACCTCAGCCCTGGGCAAGGCTATGGAAGAGATCCATGAACTCCATTACATGGCGTATGCAGGGCAACCGGGGAATAAAGCCCAGCAAATACTGATTTACAAAAGGCAAGACCAACCTGATATCCTTCTATGACAAAGTGACCTGCATAGTAGATGAGGGGAAGGTTCTGGGTATTATTTATCTAGACTTGAGTAAAAGCATTTGACACCATCTCCTACAGGATCCTCCTAGAAAAACTGCTTGTGGCTTGGATGAATGGACTCTCTGATGGGTAAAAAACTGCCAGGATGGCCAGGCCCAGAGAGTGATGATGAATGGAACTAAAGCAAGTTAGTGACCAGGCACCAATGGTGTTCCCCAGGGCTCTTTTTGGGGATGGTCATGTTTAACATCTTTATCAATGATCTGGGTGTTGCGATTAGGTGTCCCTGCAGTCATTTTGCAGATGACACCAAGTTGAGTGGTAGTGTTGACCTGCTGGAGGGGAGAAAGGTTCTGCAGAGAGATCTGGACAGGCTGGATCATGGGCCAAGGCCAGTGGTGTGAGGACAAGTGCTGGGTCCTGCCCTTGGGTCACAACAACCCCAGGCAGCTCCACAGGCTGGGGCAGAGTGGCTGCAAAGCTGCCCAGAGGAAAAGGACCTGGGGGTGCTGGTGACAGCAGCTGAACATGAGCCAGGGGGTGCCCAGGTGGCCAAGAAGGCCAATGGCATCCTGGCCTGGATCAGCAATGGTGGCCAGCAGGAACAGGGCAGGGATTGTCCCTCTGTACTCAGCACTGGTGAGGCCACACCTCAAATCCTGTGTTCAGCTTTGGGCCATTCACTTAAAAAAAGGACACTGAGGTGCTGAAGTGTGTCCAAAGAAGGGCAACACAGCTTGTGAAAGCTTTAGAACACATCATATGAGAAACACTTGTGAGAGCTGGGATTGTTTAGTCTTGAGGAGGCTCAGGGTAGACCTCATTGCTCTCTATAACTGCCTGAAAGGAGGCTGCAGTGAGGTGAGAGCTGGTCTCTTTTGCTGTGTTTGCAGTGAGAAGACAAGAGGAAATGATCTTAAGCTGAGACAGGGAGATTTGGATATTAGAAAACCTTTTTTCACTGTTAGGGTGGTCAGAGATTGGAACAGTTTGCCTGCAGAGGTGGTGGAGACACCATCTCTGGAGGTGTTCAAGAGGCATCTGGATCTGGTGATATCGTTTAGTGGTTTAGGGGTGGCAGGGTAGTGCTGAGTGGATGGTTGAACTGGGTGATCTTGAAGGTCTCTTCCAACACTGACAATTTCATGACTCTTTATTTGCAACTGGTCACTGGTGTAGTTATTGTCATGTTTGGTAAGATGCAATGCAGGGACCAATACTGTGCTATATTAAGCTTTTGGTCTTTATTTGAAATTAAAGAATAGGCAATGAGTAGACCATAATTTATGGCTGAACATCCTGAGAAAAGTAAGCTTTAGGATGCAGCTCTTCTACCAGTTGCGTGTGAAATAGCTGTGTTAATCTTGGTATCCAATAGTCCTTTTGATGTTCTAGCACCTATTACTTAGTGGGTCCTCCCTTGTTAAAATAAAATTCAGCATTTCTTTATATGAAACATAATATGAAACATATATTATGCCTGCAACAAATACTAGAGACCCATGGAATACATGAACCAGTAAGATTGGGCCTAAGACTATGTCTTGTGAAATTGTCAAAACATCTAACACATTAGCATATTGCAGAATATTTAGAGCAAAAACTGCAGAAGTAGGTTCTGCTGGTACCAAACTGACACCACTAATTCCTGGAGGCCAAAGTCTGCATGGCCGCTCACTGTGAGCTCTTAACTACCTAAATCTGTAATGGGAAATCAGTGTTAACATTGAAATGAAGAAGTATATTACAGTCTCTGTTTACTGGGAATATGACAGCAACTCAGTTGAACTGGCACTTCTTAGGTGACCCTGCCTTGGCAGGGTGGGCTGGACTAGGTGATCTCCAGAGGTCCCTTCTAACCCTAGCAGTTCTGTGATTCTGTGATTCAAAATACTTGGGTTTTTTGCCATCTGAGACACACTTGTTACTTAGTTCTGTTGTTGTTAAATAAAAACATGTTCTTATTTCAAAGGTGTAAGTGCAATAATTTTTCTCTCAAAATCAAAAATACAACAATCCAAAATATCTAGCTATATAAAAATGGAAACAATTCAGATATGTTTGTAACAAGAAAACAAATTTATTGATTTTAAAAGACAAGACACAATTTTGTTTTGAAAAACACAAGAAAGCTAGCCTGAGTTCAAGTCTGAAATATTCAGAAAAATCCTACTGTCTTTAGTATGTTCCAGTCATTTTTTTATACAACACACTAAAAGTTAATATATATTTTTATAATTATAAAAGGTCCCCAGTTATTGTACAGTACACAATACAAATTGCCAACAAACTATTATTTAGCTCCTGCCAGTTTTGAGAGGGCATTATATACTAAAAGATTTAGCATTTGTCACAAAAATCACATCAGGAAATACGTATTTACAAAATCAAATACATTATACAAAAAAAACCATCACGTTATTCTGTAAAGATGTCTTCTTTAAATAATTAAAAAGTATATTCAACTGTAGCCCAAAAACTGGAAAAGAACATTACATTATCTCACACATACAATCTACAAAAAGTTGCTTACCTCATTTACATAATATATTCAGTCAACTGGAAAATAAGAGTTTGAATATGTCCTAGTGTTATGATGGTTCTGTGCTGTGGGACTGGATAATGTAATCTGCCACTTACTAAGTGAAATTTAAATGATGGCACTTAAAAAAAATACAGTATAAAATAAATGCAACAAAGGAAGTTTCCTAGAAGGTAAGAAAGCCCTGAGTGATGATAAAATTACTGATTGGTAACTCTAGAATTAACCTAATTAAAGTTTACCACCTCAGGCACAATTTTCCAAGTTTTTGAAAGGCACTCAAAGTTTCTTTAACAGCCTCATTGGTTATTAACTGTAAATCCAAATTTTCAGTGGGTATGAGTGGAGATGGGCAACTTGCTTTGGTACGAAGTGATATTTCCCCAATATCCTTTAAATTGCTTAACTGGGTTACTTTAAGATGGGTATTTAATATTTAAATACAAGGCAGTCACTTTAATATTGTATGGAAGGAAAGTTTACTTGGGGAACCCATTAAATATTCTTTGTGTAAAAAGTTTTGCTGGTATCAGTGAGTCAAAAAGAATTGAACTGAGTTCCTGTAAAAAAACAATCAGTTTAAGGTCGTTCCTCTGAAGTCTAAATTCCTCCTAAAAAGACATTTATTATTTCAGAGTAAAATTAATCTAGAACTGAAAATTCCTGTATATGTTTGCACCATAACCAAGAAAGTGCTTAAGAACATACAAAGAACATCTTCCTGAATTAGTGTTGAGGCTCATTTGATGCCCACAGGCTTTTTCTGGGCCTTGTTTTCTACAGTGAATTTCAGCCTTAATGAGCAATCTCCAAGAACAATTCTTACCAAATATTTAACTACTCAGGGCTTCCAATCCCAAAATGCAAATTTATTTTTTCAACAGGAAAAGGAGAAAAAAAGTCAGAATAAAACAATAGTTAATATGATCATTTTCAAACTAAGGCATATTTTACTTCAAACAAACACTAGGCAGTCACTTTGTAAGTGGCTTTTACTATTTCTTAGTTAAACTGGTAAATTAAACTCAGGTCTACTGGCACATAAAATCACTAGCAGCAATGATCAAGGCATGCAAACTCAGAAGCATTTACAGTAAATTATGAATAAAAAAGTTGTTAAATTAAAACCCTTTGAGTATTGCATTTATGTTAATTAATTATGCATTAATTCGCATTAACTGACTAAAAATGTTTACAATGTACTTGCACTATACTACTGATGTAATTCCCTTAAATAACTTTAAATGATACCCTTTTTCTTTGCCCTCAGCTACACTTACGTAAGTACAGCTGCTTTAGTGTTTGCTGACTGATATTGCAAGAAACCAGTAGAAAATGTACTGTATTCTCACTTAGTAAGGTGGCATCAGTAAGTTAAAAGAATCTTTACTTGCTGCTACGCTTGTTCCCTTGTTCCTGTAAGCAGTAGTTGTAAGAACAAAGGGGCTTTTAAAAATATTTGCTCGTGCAATTTTTAGGTTGCTTTTAAAATTCTGACATTCAACAAGGGCCATTCAAGCTGTACCCTTGTATGTGTGTGAAATTTAATAAAATACCTTCATCTTCTAGCTAGTCATTATTGCAGTGACTTGAGTTTTAAAAGGAATATCAACATAATTGTGCACTTCTTTTTCCTGTTTCTCACAAACACTGCCAAAAATTCCAATGCAAACACATCAAATATTCTGCAAAATTTATTATTACTAAACCTTCTTTTAATCCTAAAGATTTCTCTTTTACAGTACCGGAGTATTCCAATACTAATCTATCTCAGGAGATTTTCAAAATAGCTGAATATATTTTCTAAACCTTTATCTTCTAAAGGCATCTTAAAGTAGACAACTTCCTATCTGTAGAATCATGTTTGATTTTCTTTGTATATATATGCAGTTATGAAAACCAGGGAGCTGAAGTACTGTTTTATATCACACAGTACATATCAATGGCAATTAATATTTTGCCTACATACATCTACTTGAGCCCCCTATTGATAAAAAAAATCCCCATATAGTATGCAAGTATTTACTTTAGACATAATTAAAAAAATTTACAACACTAAAAGCTATTTCAAAGTATATGCTCAGTGGACTAATTAAATTATCTAAAAATCTTTGTTTCCATCAAGTTACTTACAATGCTCAAAGGGTTAATGCAAGGCATTATATCAAATTAATTTCCTAATACTAGAACTAAGCACTGTGTGTTTATGCTTCTATTCCAGTTTTTATTGTCAGTGTTAAATCACCAAACAAATTAGCAGAGGTACTAGAATTCCATGTATCAATTTGCTTTAAACCATATACAAAGAGCATGTCCTATTAAGTGTGACAAGGGCCCAATTTTCAGAAATTCATCTTGCTCTCTCAAATTAGTATTTTAAACTCTGCAATTATTGTTGTATATTTATATTACTAATAAATCTGGGGTTTTTGTCAGCACGTTTATGGCTCTCAGTGGTTGGTTTTGTTATGTAAAACACTGTGAATTAAATTGGATTGCAGTGCATCTCTAACATGAATTTTTTTTCTAAACAGTGCAGATGTCAATTGGTGAGAATGACAAAGATATCAGATAATTTCTCCTAGGGACAACAAGATAAAAAAAAAAGTGTTTCAGATATTTAAAAATACCTCGCTTTAAATTAAATTTGTATATAGACCTATGCATTCCTGAATGACAGAACATTATTTTCTTATTTTTTTTAACTAAAGGCAGTAATGCTGTAGATCATCATTTTATAGGCAAATAATTTAACATCTATTTTCCAAATTTTTATGGAACTTTTTAAAAATGAAGGTGCTTAGAGCATGCTACAGTACAACAGAAAAAAAAACTGAAAAAAAGACAAAAGATGTTTCAAAACTGATTTACCACAAGAAAGGTGAAAATGTAACAAAACATTTTAACAAATATAAAACTTTTGAAAATTGGGCCCTGTGCTTTGAAAAGGTAGTTCAACAAGACCTCTTCCCCCACACTGTTCACTGTGCTATTTTGTGCTAATGGGGGAAATGCCTCTAAAGTAATTACTCTGGATTCCATTTCAAGATTAGATAAAACACATAAATCATGTCAACTCTCATAATGTCTACCCTGTGGACACACGCTACACCTCTCCATAGCATTGACAACTTCAGACTTCAGAGCTGGTGTGGCAATGCAGCCGCACGCTACACATTACAGAATACACACTGAGGTATTCGCATCTCTCTACTTCAATGATTACTAAAACCCAACTACTAAACAGCAAGAGTGTGCAAAATGTTTTATCTAAGTGTTTGATTAAAATTTCAGTAAAAACAAAACAAAATACCCCCAAATCCGTAAGTTTACAACACAGTAAGATAGTTGCCCTAAAAAACTCTGGTAAAATCTTTAGAATTTAAGCATAAGAATACAGACTCCAGTCAGTCTTCTGAACCTGTGAAAGTTCCAATTTGTCTTGATAATTCATAGTTTTTAGAAGCTATGAAATACATTTCGTTTTTTGTATTCAGATTTTTGTTCAGGTTTGTTTTTCACTTTGTGACAGTTAACAACTGAGTGGAGTGGAGAGCTAAATAATGAAAGATACTCAAATCCCACCATATTTAGCAATCTAGATTTACCTTTTACAATTGTACTCTTTTCTCAGCAACAACAAATTCAACATTAAACCAAGAAAGGATAAGAATAAGTAAACACAAAACAACACAAAAATTAAAACAACTACTACAGTATTAAAAAAAAAGCTGAAAATGAAAAAAAAAGTTGAATTATTTCACTTTATTTTACTTGTAAACATCTTATAATGCACAATGAAGGGGATTAAATATTTATCACAGCTTAGTTTTAGCATTTTTGGTGAAGGACACAGATGTGCTGATTTCTAAGGAAAAATCAGGACACACTGAGCGATATATGTGACAAAAAAATCTATAATGAGATTCAGTGCATTTATGAGTTTAGAAATAATGAATATAAACCTCACTTTTTACTGAGGCAAAAGCCATCTACTGACACTAGTAGGAATTATGCCTACACAGAATGAGCTGGATGGGTTCACAATTCTGCAAAGGAATTAAAATTTATTTTTGTGCACCAGTAATGTTAGGACATTTTAGTTTATGTGCAGCTGTATTTGGAGCATATGTAAACTCTAGCAACAAACTTGTTTGCTATAAATACACTTCCATTTTACATGCTCTTCTCCCATTTGGTATACATGACTTTAAAGTCATTTTCAGACACACTAGATAAACCAGAATAAAAGAATCCTAGTTTTTTTACACAGTCTTTTCTGTAAAATTGATCTTTTTGTGTTCTCATTCACTTTTTGGCTTTTTTTTTCTTATTTAATTCCACTACTTTAGTGTAGCAAATTCATGTGTCTGCATAATGAAATGTTTGTGAAGAAAAACTTGAGTTCTTTAATGTCAATTAATATGGTCTCTATAAACTGATATTATTTAACCATTAAAATGTAATAGCTGGCTGATACACCACAAAATATAGAAATTGAAAACATGCACTGCATTATGTACCTGCTCATTTATTTCTTTTTAGTTTTTAAAATTAAAAGTAGGCAAGGGTTTAGAAAATATATAATCATGCTTGGGACTATGGTCAATCTATTTTGACATTTGAAGTTGGTATTAAAGCTAGTTTTGCTTTCCAAATTCCCAAGCAAATTTTATTTGTATTAAAGTGAAATCCAGCTAGAAACGAGAAAAAATAGGTCTATTGTCATTCTAAGAGGGATATTAAAACCATTTAATAATAAAAAAATCCTTTTATTCTTTTGAAGGCTATGTAACCTGTCCTTACTTCTTAGGGAATTTGAAAGTGACAGGCACACCTTGTTGAATTAATTTAAGAGTTAAGAATAACAAAAAGTACTAAGTCTTAGCTTCAGTTCTGTTTAAGGCACCATGTAATAGCCGAGGTACAATGATCCCTGATGTACATTCTTAAATGGCAATGGTCCATCTAGCCACCTATTCAAATTCTACACAATTGGGAATAAGTACAAGTGAGGTGTGCCAGTTACACTGCCTTGTCTAATTTTTGTAAAAATTTAAATCCACTTTAACAACAAGGAAATGTTTTTGAAAGGAAAATGATGCAGGTTGCTACATTCCTTGCATTCTATAAATCACCTTTTCTAAGAGCAGCAGATTGAACCACTAGTAGGAAAAGACCTGGAATAGAAGAAAGTCATCCAAATGGAATGTTTTCCTGTATGTCCAGTTCAGCATAAGTAGCACATACACTTAAAGTTAACAATAATCAAGTCACTTCTTTTTTAGCTTCAGTTTCTAACAACTACAGTGCCACTGAACAATCAAAAGCATCTGTTCAGTGGCCTCACATATAGAATCAGTAGTCTTCAAAACAGAGGAACCGGTATGCAAATAATATCTGAAACTGTTGATTTTAAACGAAGCTTGCATTGTTTACATCATGTTCAGATAATTAGGTACATTTACGCAATACAGATTACCACATTCTAATACAATCCTGTCATTTAAACAGCTTCTTCCTCATAGAAAGAAACTAGGAGATCTTCTCAACCCTCCAGCATTATTACAAAAAAATCCCCCTGAATACTCACAATTTTATCAAAATAGTGTCTTCTCGTAATACGATGAAAAGCACCTTTTATAACAAATTTGATACATCTGCTGTCAAATAAGTATGCCTCCAGTGTAAATCAAAGAAAATAGTTCTTTTGATATTTCACAGAAGTGCATCTAATTAAAAACCTATCTATATGAAATCAGCATTAATAACTAATAATTAACATTAAAATATTTTCAAAACTATGAAAAAAATTAAATTATTATAAGAGGACAAAACATTAACATTAAACTTTGCAAAAATCTTCCTTGCATTTGATACAAAGAAACCTCTTCATATTGAGCGGCCACGGTAAAATGATTTTGTTTACAAAAATTTTTTTGTTTTTAAACAGACCTGGCAAAATACGTACACCCATTCCATTTAACAACTCCAACAAAATAATGATCAGAACAGTTACATTTGACAACAGTCAACCTTCAGACTTATTCTCTTTTTTTTTTTTTTTTTTTTTTTCCTATTAAACCTAAACAGCTAATGCAATGGGGCGTGTGTCAGAGGCCAGGGAAGGTTTCACGTTAGACTGCAGTATATGTATTTCCAGTAGCACTGCATTGTCTGATAGTCTGAGTAGTTGCAACAATGTGCTCATTATGAATTGGGTTCAGGAGATTCTGCTGTACTCCACTCTCAAGCACTGGCTGCATGCAGCCCACCTGGAATGCCTGGTTTAGCTCAGTTTTCTCCCTCTTGGCTTGTGGTTCTCCACTTTCATCCAGCTCTTCATCTATTTCACTTTCAACTTCGCTGCCCTCATCTGCACAAAGAAACCAGCATGTAACTACCACAAAAGGAAAAGTTTCTAACACAAGGCTCTTCATTGTGCAACTAATAGCTGAAATACAGGGGAGCAGTCTGATAAGGCACAAACTGAAAATTAAAATTTTAATGGAAAAAAAAGTCAACTATTACCTCAAATAGGTAAACAGACTCAGGTTTGATCACTTGAGCTACATGCTGTTGATGTGGAAAAAACAACTGCAATCTCAAAAGGTCTAACAAACAATGTTAACATCATATTGGAAAATGCCTCATTTCCGAAACATGATGAACAAGAGTTGTCACTTTTAGTTACAGATAGGGAAACTGAGGCAAGGAGCGTTGTGATGACTTGACCCCAAATTTTGACAAAGATTCTTATACTCACTAGTCAAGTGTTCTGAGGTCAAATCACCCCAAATCACTCAAGCAGTCAGTATATGAATGCATGTCAAAGTACAGCATAAAGAGATTATAAGGAACTAATTTCTCCCTGACTACTTGCATACAATTCTGCTTCTTGACTTAGCAAAACATTCACTACAGTTAAACATCCATAAGCATACTCTTGTCTTTCTTCCCACAGCTGTTACCCTACTCCATCCTATTAGATATAAAAAAATTTGCATAAAAATTGGAATATTTCTTTGTGACAATAATAAACATCTTTAAAACAAACCTACAATATTCCAGTCATTATTACATGTGGCATATTACATACATAGCTATTGTATTACATCAATGTATCCATACAACATATACATGCACTTTAAAGGATGATACAGCTCCAAATTCTGAGTGTGTTTTTAAAACATAAGGATTTATTTTGCTCAGAGACACACTAGCTCTACACAGAATTATACCCTGGAGATACTAAAATGCTTACCTTTATCCATATTTCCAGGGGACACAGCATTTAAATCACCAAACTGCAAAATAAACAATAAAAAAATGGACACAGTCTTAAGCAAATGTGAACTTAGAATATCTATGATGTAGGAAATCTATGCTCCACTGGTTTGATGGTTGCTTTCATTCAAATGCATGATCTTAGCTGCAGTCACATCCATAGCAGAGCAATTTCCCATTCCATTTCAGTATTGTGCTTATTAAGACAATTATCACTAAGTAAACCCTCAAAAATTAGAATGAAGAAGTACAACCTTTTTTAAAGAACGCTTCATCACAGCCTTTGTTGTTTGAAGTGAGCCATTTCTGTGTTTTATAAAGCCATAAATTATAATGGATATTCATTCTGAACTGCCAATATTTTAACAAAAAAACTCTTTTTAGAATTTCCCAGGCACCATTTTAATTGTGCTGGAACAAAAATGAAGGTGTGTCACAGTGTTGCTAATCTACCTGTAAGGTACATGAAAGGCACTGCTGAGAAAGGGCTTATAACCTAGTAACTGATTTGCATCAAAATCCAGACCTTTTAAAAGAAGCTGTGTGTAAGTTAGAAACCTTCTTCCCTTTCCTTCCTCCATTTCTCTTGTGTGAAATTTGGAAGAGTAAAATGCCACCAATGGATATCAAATGAAAGGAGCACATTTTTTAGATAGATACATTTCTAACCATAAGTGAGGATACCAGCCTTTTCCAGAAGAATTTTGCCAAAACCTGTGTCCAGGGGTGGAAGAAGAGGAAGGGAGAAGTATGAGAATGCTTTTCTCAGCTGAAACCAGTTTATTCTGTCTTACAGTGTTTGTTGGACTATGATCTTCCTCATTTTATTTCAGCCATTGAATGTACAGAAACATAAAAAGACATGCATTTAATACATTACTTCTATTCTGCCCCTCACCTCCAAAACTTTTGCAATATTTACTTCCTCATAGTATTTCCATCCTCAGTCTCATAAACTTTTTAGAAGACCCTATGCTACATTTATGTCTAACCCATAAAGTCTGCTGAGACAAGAAGAATGTGGTAACTATACTTGTGTAGTACTTCCTGCAAATGTAAGGCAAGAAATAGAAGAGCATCTATACTGATGGTGAGTCTTTCTACTAAGTAGAAACATTATTTAATTTTTCTGAACCATGTCATGACATGTGATATAAAATTATTTGATACAGAAAGCTGAGATATTTTCCAATTTCTCTTGAGAGAATATCTTCTCTTTATAATATTTAATAAGCCTATCAATATACCTTGTGGGAAGAATGACAACTGATGCCAAATCACATAGCAAAATTACCTGCCATTTATAGGTAACACAGAACATGACAGAGTGACTCGCAAGTGTAAAAATGTAACAAACCCATCCTATTAATGATTTAGCATATTTTCAAACATATCCATTTTCCAGCACATTTGAAGTGTAATTCTTTGGGAACAATTCATGCTTTCCTTACTGTCTCACTCAAAATAAAAGGTCAGAGGAACTACTGAAAAGAAGAAGGATAAGAGAAACTTTGCCTTTCAGATGCCATACCTGAGTATAAAAAAATTGTTACGAATTGAGACTGTAGATCTGCTTTGAATAGTCTTTGAAACAGCTATATGAAAATCAAATGTGTTGCAAATCTCTATGTATGTCTGCACTGGTATGTGAACAGTACTGTACAAGCCAAAATACTGCCGGTGAACCAGCCTTCTTAAGGAAAAGAGGGTATAGTTTCATGTCAGAGTTATGTGTGCACGGGCATGTAAACAGATCCACAGAAGTAACGTTTTCCTATTAATATGCTCTTTTATTTTCACATAAAATATTTAGGTCTCAAAAAGTGGAAAATGGTTGTAGGTTGATCAATATTTTCCAAACTATGCACATGAATCTGTATGCAGATTTGTAAAAAAACAAGTTCATTGAGAAATAATTGATTTTAAGAATTCGATGTGATTTTAGTACTCTGACAATGAACCAGTGAAACAAGTTTGAAACCACTGTATATATATTTGTAACTCAGTCTTATTGTTATACTGTAGAACATCCTACCATTCTACATACATGCTTAAAAATTTGCAAAAACACTTTCTCCAATTCATCACTAAATCTATCAGTCTAGTCTCTTACATATTATCTTACCTCTCCCATAACTGCAATAGGTGTCTCTCCTGTTGCCTGAGCAACACGATGTTCTACTAAGTAAAACATGTATTCATCGTAAAGCAAGCGGATCAGATGAAAAGAGCCAAAGCTAGCAGCACTGCGCAAGGTTAAATCCCGAATCACCATTGAGCTATTTGAAAATAAAAAATATATATATGTTTATGTATTATATGTCACAGCCATTGTAACATTTATCCATGTAGACAGACATTTCACCTCAAAATCAATATTCTCAAAAGCAACATTATCCGCAAATGTCTGGTTTACGGTATCTTTGGAAAGGGATGACCAGGAAAGGGGAATCACTTGCTTCTCTTCTTTCACTGAAGGTACTCTCGGACACTACATAAGAAATAACCAGACTGGTTTGGTTTTGACATACGCACAACAACCAACAATTGAGCAAGTGTAAAACTTAACTTGAAAGAAACTTTGTTGAAAACATAAACAACTAAAATGGTAAGAAAACTCTTTGATTTTAAAGAAACTATTGCTTAAATAGTGTCTGTTGTGTCAATCTTTCCAGGATAAAGCTTTTAATTACCAGAATTTAAACAGCTTTGAAATTTAAAATTCAAAAACAATAGACTTATGTGTTCATATTATATCAACAAATTCTGGTATCTTCAGCAAGCAGTTGCTACAGTCAGGTTCAAAGAACAAGGTTTACTCTGATAACTGTTTCAATAAGCAGCTAACATGGAATGCTTGTCTTAATGATTTTCTTTTCATATATTAAAAACAGCTTTTGTCTTTCTTATCTAATAAACATTGATGCCACGATGTTTTAATAAGGAATACTAAAAATAGTGACTTAATATTTATATCATTTTTTAACCAAAAATATTCATAATATGTTTCTAAGTCTGGACAAAATGACACCTGCATTCATTTTTAGGTAGCCTTTAAAACAATAAACAAGGGTCATTTAGGTCTCTGTTCATTTGCTGATAGCCCTGAGTTCAAGGTTAATAATAGAAGTACTCTGAAAATCCCCATGTTTTTCATGATGTACCAAGCCACTGTTTGATATAGATTTGTCAGCTCTAGTAATGCACAATTCAGCAACTAATAGAATAGTTAGAATGTTTTAAAGTCTATTAAATACTACCTGTAGAAGGACCATTTTAACAGAAATTGCCGTGCTGCTTTAGGAAAGCTGGGTCTTCCTTCATACGGTTTCAATGCTTGCATCATTACATTATCAAGCCAGGCAGCCCACTGCTCCAGAGTGCTCTGCTGTTGAAGAGTCATCTTGAAATCTGTTTCTAGTCTCTGAACCATGTTGTCATCACACTGGCACACCCAGGAAGCCTGCTCCTGTTACAGCACATGGCAACTCTTGAATTGACAATCCATAACCCAAAGCACAGAATGTAATTGTATCTCAAAAGATTAAGCCGTTCAATGGATGAAGGAGGCCAGACCCACTTACTAGACAGAC
Source organism: Orthonyx spaldingii (assembly GCA_013397795.1). Lineage (NCBI taxonomy): Eukaryota > Metazoa > Chordata > Aves > Passeriformes > Orthonychidae > Orthonyx > Orthonyx spaldingii. The sequence goes on along the minus strand of VZTJ01006240.1, from coordinate 133,184 downwards.
TAAGAAGCAGTTTTTATTTTATGTCTCTATTTTAATTTTGTTGAAAGCAAATAGGTGGGAAAAGCATTGCATAAAAGACGTCAAATAAAGAAAATAGAACAATGTAGGCAACAAAAATTTGTTATAGCTTCCCACATTCATTTGTGAAAAAAAGCTTCTACTTTCGTCATTTTTCTACTGAAGTACTTATAACTTGCCATTTTTTTGCTGGGATTTCAGGCAGGGCAAGCAGGAAGAAGAATCAAATGCAAGGGACTAATGTAATAATAGAAGTAGCGAGAAATCGAGTGCAACGTTCCTTTTGTTATGAAGAAGTTAAGCTTAAAGACAAATCCTGTTATATCCTCTTATTAAAGAAACTTAGTATGCGAACAAGGATTGTTCTGTTTGCTGACTCTAGGCAGTAATAGATTACACATTACTTAAAGAAAACATAATCTGCACACAAGTGGAGAAACACACAATGCATACAATAATCATCAATTTAGTCAGTGTTACCAAGTTTAAATAAAGCTAACTTTTCAATTCAGAAAATGGGAAAAAAATGACAGCTGCAAGCCACTTCCATTTAAACTCTAGCTGTCATGTGCCAAATTAATACTTCATTCACAGACTCTGTATCCATGTCAACATATTACTGTACTTAACATATAACTGTATCTTTGGTCAAGTACTCTTGGCTAGATTTTGTTAAGAGTATTAACAAGTACATTAAAACACTTGTTCACAAAGAAAAGAGAAACAGAGGACTACCAGGAATCTGAAACCTTTCACTTTGCTGGCCAAAAGGACAGAAGTATTTTTCCTCAGACAAGGAGAAAAATGTAGAGAAATTAAGCTTAGTAAAAATATGAACTTATGCTCTATAGGTTCTAACCACACTAATCTAATCCATTATTCAGGAGATCTTGTAAATTTAAGCACAGGCACTTAGGTAAGACATACTAATGTATGGGGTTTTAAATAATGGAGACAGTTCTACTGAAAATGCTGTGCATTTAATAATTTTAAGAGACATTCAGAAGATATGCTACTGAGATTTAATCCTAAAATATCATTTTTGCTATTAGTAAGATACAATTCATGGTACCCATTCTAAGAAAGCATTTGCTCTACATTTGCATAGAAGTTAGAAGAATATGTGCACTTTAAGACAGTAAATGGAAACAGATAATGGTTCTGAGCTCTTACTTTTCTAAAGCATAAGCCGTCACATTTGGACTGAATCACTGCATATACGAATGAGCAAAATACTAGCACTTTCTTGATAGAGTGACACCTGACAATAAAGTTCAAAACCATAGACAAAAAAACACTTTAAAAACCTCCTATTAAAAACTAACTTTTACCTGAACATTGGCAAAATCAACACGGTTGAGATCATTGAGCATCTGGTTGATTTGAGAAGTATTTTGAAGCACAGCACGAGCTGCTTGAGCCAGGTGATTAAGAGATGTGTATCTTCGCAGAGTCTGGGCAAAGGCACTTACAGCGGCAACCTATGAAGAAATTTATTATTTTTGAATATTGTACTTTGCAGATTAATCCTACAGATCGAATATTTACTTTCATTTTAATGGTTTATATTAATGAGTCCTCATATTTGAATTATACCATGTAGCAGATAAAATAATATTATTTTCTCTTCCATTATTTGATGCTTTATGCTAAACATGAAATTTAGCATTAAAGTTAAAATGCTTCTCCTTCTAGATGTTACTGCCCACTTGGTTTGCCACTGCAAGAATAATACTTCATCAGTTTCATTTACCTTGGTTTGTATCATCCTCTGTGGAATATTGTTCATGGCATTTGAAAGCCAACCTTCAAGGCTTTTTGCAAAATTGCGAATGGCTTGGGTCAAGGCACCTGTGCATTGGAGAACAAAAACAGAATGAAAAGAAAGCAGTGCACCTGTTTTGAGATGTTTTGCAACCTCAGAACTCTTGTACTCAACTTTCAGGTCTGCTATCTTTACTTACTAAAAGACAAATCTAGTCTAGTTTCAAAATGCCTCACAGAGATAAAGATTACAAAATAATGATTTTAATTTTAGTTTAATAAGCAGTTCTGACTTGTTCACCAGACAATCTTCCAAAGAAGTTTGTGACTAGCAGTATTGTCTGGGTCAATCCCTATAGAAGAACAACAGTAATTGCAGCAGTTGTGATGGAAATTTCCATCATGAACTTTCAGCTTTCCATTTTATGTAAGCACCTCTTGTAAAAAGCAAAAGTCTGTGGAAAAATCCACTTACAGGAATACTGCCGTTTCCTCAAGAAAGTCCAATGTAATCTTAAACCATGTCATAGTGCTGCTTAATTCAAAGAACAAATTCCGTACATATGCAGTGCTTAAGGATATCATCAATAAGCAAGATATAGGAGGGTGTTTCACTGACAGAAAGTGAAATTATTCAAATGACTGTGAAATCTTGTGTGCATTTTGTTTCTGTTCTATAACATCCACAGAAATGCTGAATGGCTGACAGAGATTCTAGGGAGACACTGAAGAAGTCCCTACAGTACTCTGCATTACTAAAACCAGAAGTTTTAATTTTTCAAAAGAGGACAGGAAATATTGTCTCAAAGAACTGTACCTGGAAAAAATAAAATCATATCTTCTGAGTGACAGAAACCCAGCTTTCCCACACCTAACCATTGCACATTGACATAATAGCACAACACTCAAACTGCTGCAAAAAGTAGGAGACAAAAAGAAAAAAACTACAGGTTTTTGAAGACTACTAGAGAATGAATGAAACTAAAAAAAGTGAAGAGGAAAAAACATAAGGAAATCACATCTTTTTAAAATAATACCTTTTTAAAACAAAGCTTTCTACCAGAAATGTAAATTTACTACAAGAGCATCTGTATTCGTTGTGATATCTTTTTTACACGTCTTCAAACTTGCAGTCATTAGCAGTAGAATCCATATTGGTAATTTATAGAACTCACCACGCCTTTGGACGTTTAGCTGACCACAATTTGATCTTACAAAGTATCTGTGTTAGCTGAGCCCTCTTATGGGGAGGTTTTTTTTCTCCTTTATGGTTTACATGTGAAGAACAAGCTTTTTTCTTCAACCCTGTCAATCCCCTAGCTCAGTTGTGCTGCTTTGTAAATTATTTCTGTGCACTTACTAATTGACTATGTATTCACTTACATTTTCTTACCTACAAGACAAGATGGAAGTAATAAAGTAAATACTGTATGAATGGTACTTAGCCACTTAAGAAAAATATTACTACTTTTTCACTTCTAATGTTCCCATTACTCCTTTTTACCCAAGTATATATATTACAAAATTACTTGCATCACTGTAATGCTGATTTCCCTTAAAAATAAATATGGAAAAGCAGCTCAGGCCTTAAGAAATGCATTTAACTAGTAAGAAAAAGGAACAAATACAAGGAATTTTAAGTTCCGAAGAAATAAAATAGCTGAAGTAGCTAATCAGGCATCAGTGTAGTATAGGACAATCGTGAATTTCTAATGAGCTTTGGAGATATATTAGATACAGTATTTTCCTCATGTCCTTAAGTACACATCTAGCCTTTACCAAAACCTTAAATACCTACATCCTTGAACTTTTAAGTTCATCTGAACCATTTCAAAGAATCTTTGCATGATAAGCACAGTGTAAAGTAAATGGCCTAAATCACTAAGTGTTACTAGTTAGACACTAAAGGATGTGGCAATGGCAGTTGCTGAAAGTTTAATTTGGATAAGCACCTAAAAAGCTTGATTTCTGAACCAAAACCCCTCTGACTTGTACAAAACTGAGCTTTACAGTCTTTTCAGTACTTTAATTTTTTGTCTGTCTGGAATTGTGTAATACGGTGTGGAACTGTATTTTGCATAAATTCTCCACCTATCATGGAAGCTAGTTCACAGGCAAATTTGTTACTGTCTGCTCTGTCACTTGTTAAGATGCAAGATGTCCATTCTAAAACATAGTAGCTCTGGTCTATTGCCAAAGATGCTAGATAACTATGGTCTTTATTCCTAACTCCAGTGGACAGCATTTCACGTTTTTCAGGAAAAGAAATTTTGTTGTTTTATACACAGTAATTCTTCACTTAATCTGTGGCTGCTAAACATTTCAGCTGATAATTTTAACACAGAGGTTAAAAATAAAACTATTTTTCCCTCAACAGTTTTTTTTTGTCTACTTCAGTAATATGTAACAATAGAACTTGTCTAAAGAAAAAACACTGACGATCTAGAAAAAAAAAACCTTGAAAAAATTATGCTTTCTTCAAGCTCCTTTCAAATTAATATTTTTCCCTATTTTGAGCAGCAGCTGCTGCTATCTTCCCATTTATTCAAGAAAAAAAATCATAAACATGCCTTTAATTAAGCATTTACAGTCCTAGCTCCTCTACAGAGTCCAAACTTTCATACAAATTGGTATTTTCCCACAGAGGATGATGAATTTGTCTGCTTTACCCAGCTGCATTTTTGTCACATTCAACCTTAAGCCAATCTCTCAGTCTCTTGTAATGACTGAAGATGTTTTTGTTCAAAAGCAGGAGTTTAAAATATCATAAGATTTTAACCATTTAACAGTCAAGAAGAAACTTGGATGGCCCATCATTAAAGGAAAGCTGCTAAAAAAAGCCATTAGTTAGCTTGTTCTAAAGGATAAAGTAACAAAATACGTTAGCTGTCTTCCAAAGTTAGCTCAGTGAGTGCAACTCTGAGCAGAAAACCACTGGACTGTTCACAAAAAGGAGGCAGAAGTCTCTTGGGATGAATTTATCCTGGGATCAGATGATGTGTTTGAATCCAACAGTCTGATAACCATCCCCAAAACAGGAATGTCAAACACAGTAGATATCAACTATTCAATCTGACTGGTAATTCTAGAAAGAAAGAAATAGCATGAAAAGGACATGATGCCTCTAGACATTGATACTAATTGATTTTGCCCCATTCTCTTAAAATCCTGTACTGGCAATGCTCAATGCATCTTATGAAGCAAGGCAGGAAGACACCATAAGCTATACAGCTGTCATTTAAACACTTATCTAGAGACTGCCAGGCTGCGCAGGAAAAGCAACTGAAAAGGAGAGGAGCAGGTTTGATGAAGAACTGTGTCTGCACTACCTTTTTATTCAGAAATCAACTTCCTTTTCCAACTTAGAGTTTTCATTCAACATATTAAACGTTATAATTAAATTTGTGGGGGTTTTTATCATTGCCTAATTGTTTGTGATACACTATGTTACTCTAAAATCCTACCTAATGGTATTGTCATTAGAGAAGTAAAACTTTAAATATAAACCAATGTATAACAATTTACACAAGTAATAGCTGTCAATAATTGCATATATCTGAGAAAACACTTTTCCTTTATTCTAGTATATAGATGTACAAATTATGTCAATTGCTACCAAGAACTTACTTGTTTCTTAAAAAAAATCTGGTAAAACACGCTTTGTAAATGGCAAACCTTCAGATTTTATACATTTTCAGTTTCAAATTTTTTTTGGTATTATACATCATTTGCTAGAACCTGATTTTATTCCACTGGCAAGCAAGAAGTCAATAAAACTGTTCTGCAAGGCAGTACCACCAAACATACTTACTGAGTGCTTATTACTGCTGGAGTCACCATAGCGGAAGAGGTGTTCACAGCATGACGACATAGTTTTGTTACATGCAAAACTACTTACGGCCCTAATTTTTAAAAAAATATTAATCCAACTTTTTAAAGTGAATACTGTTTTTATCGTTGGAAGGAGATAATATGTAAGAGCTATGAGGTTTTTAGTGGGTTGCTATCATGATTTCTTTATAATATTTAGGACAGTATATGTAAGACAATAAATACTTCACGAAGGAGTTCAACTTTGTTCACATAAATTTGTTTTCTACCAAAGACAGCCATAAAAATATACTGCTAGAGCAATGACGGATTCTAGTAAAATTAAATTTGAAAAGAAAGCTTTACTTCTCATAATGATGGCATGACTGGACAATTACTCACTCTTTCATGCAGGAGGTATGGCAGAAAAAACAGCAGATTGGAATAATAAATTGGACTAGGAATTTTTCATTGCCTTAACAGTCATTAGAATTTATTTCAGCAGTCAGGGACAAAGGACCAACTCTCCAACATGGAATCACAATGACCACATTTCTTTTCCAGCCTAATCAAAGATTAATATGGGATGTTTAAACTGAAAACTACTGAATTTAGTGGAAGGATTGACTGACACTAGTGCACATTGCCACATGGCCACAGGAGTTCTTTCTATCAGGTATCCTAGAGCCAGGGTAAAAGGAAGACATTTTTACCTGAAGATATAACAGATATAGAGAAAAAAGTACCTTTAATATGAAACTGTATCTTAGAAACTAGGTCTTCCAACTTTTAGAGTTCAAAGCATATGTCAATTCCCAGCATAACTCCTTACACAATAAAACTAAGGATAAATTATACACAGTACTTTTGTAACTTTCAAACTTTATTCTTAAGCTGCCCTGTGAGGCACAAGTACACCTCCACTATATACATGCCTGCAGAAAATTCCTTACACAATGTTTCAGATGTTCAACTTACTAGGAATAGGTCTAAGGACGTCAGGAATGAGAATCTCCACCAAAGCCTGGTACATCACATGGTCACAGTTACACATCCATTTCAGAATAGACTCATTCTTGCACAGAGTAATCAGCTTTGCTTTAGGAAGTCGACTTTCTATTTCACTCAGATTGCTGGTGTTAAAAAAAAGGAGCAAATTAAGAAATGATAATGCATTTATGGCACCTGGGGGCATGGTTTAGCAATTAACATGTCAGTGCTAAGTTAATAGTTGAATTTGACTTTTCTGACCTAAAGTTTCTATGATTCTATGATTTACAGCAGGTAAAAAACCGCAATAGGTGTTAAAATGTATTTTTTAATACAGGCATCATAGATGTCTCAGCTACACCCAATATAACTTATTTACACATTGTCTCACATGGAAATGGATTTAAGAAATGTGTCCATAATTCTCCTACAGCTCATAAATAGTGCAGATGTATGAATGATCCTTTTGACTTAAAAGAAGTGGATCGAATATTGGGAAGAGACATCTTTACTGTAGTTGTCCATGCAAAATACCCCAACGGATAACACAATTCTTTCAGGACTGCCCTTTGGTATGCACCCAGACCATGCAAAACTGCCAGACAACATAAATTTAATTTGGAAAATTATCATAGGAGAAAAAAATATTACTATTAAGTTAAAACTAATATGATTTTTTAAATTTCACATTCATATTATCATGAGACACACTACATAAAGAAAAACATTTACTGACCTTGGTTCATTAACAGGAGTGCCATCAGGTGGAGCAGAAGGAGAATAGCGCCAGAAAGTTTGCCACAATTTTTCTATCAGGCTGAATTGAAGATTAACAACCACATCTAGTATTGCCTGAAAATCAAAAAGCAAACCTGACGTTTTACTCATTTTCATTATAAGTTGGAAGCACCTTCAAAAATAATTTTGAAAGGCATATTGTTCAGTATCAAGTATGGTTTAAATGTCTCAACGTTTCTTTCAAACGAGAAAAAAAGTTACTGTTTTTAATGTAAAAGAAAAAAGTTATATTCAAACCTGATTTACATTTCCTTTTGACTAAACCAAATATCTGCATGCCCAATCTGAAGTCTAACATTCTGAAAAACATACCTATAACAACATTTCATTCTCAGTATCTATTACATATTACTCTTTCCCCTGTAAAGGGGATCCACCAGAAAACCCTTTTAGCTATCCTTTTAAATGAAATAAGTAAAGTATCCTGGGGGAAAGTCACATACCACTATCATGACTGCAATATATTTGGCACTATTCTCTTGCACTGGCCTTCAATAAAAGTCTGAACTTTCAAAAATAAATGGTTTAGAGGAAATACCTCACAGTGCTCTCGATAAAGACTCTGTAGTGATTTGATGTCCTCAAAGGTAGTACCATCTGGCAGAGAAGATATTTCAACTTCTCCAAACTCTGGCAGTACTCGAGATGCATCTGTTGTCATGACAACATAATGAAAGAGATGCCAGTTACAGTATGGTTAAGAAAAAAATTTAAGGACTATACGAAGAAATAAATTCCAGAAGGTCATAATATTCAAAGAGGAAAGTATTTCATACCTGCTGTATGCCAAAAAAATAAATAATTAATTAACTTTTAATAAAAAATAAACACAAAATTATACTTGAATAGATTAAAATGATATCATGTACATGCCATACCTATATAGAGAAGCTAACACATGCTTTTTCAGACTATTACAGGGTGCAAGAAATATCTAAGTAAGTGCAGAAGAGACTAATCCTTGAATGATTCTATTGTTTGGCCGAAGCGTTTCTATGCAGCCAGGTGTGATGGGGCTTAATAGACTCAATATAAATTTTGACTTCACATTTACTAGACTTTCAAGTAGAGCCAATGTGTGCTTTTACTATTTGTCACAAATGTTTCTAAGAGACAAGCTGGTAAGATAAAAATACTGGACTGAAAGGTACCTGGAAAAGGAGATGCAAAACATTTTAATTCTACCCTTATGCTCCAAAAGGTTTTAGTGAAAACAAAATTAGGCCAAAGGATTTGGTGGTTGAAAATCTCAACCAAGTAAGCCTACACTAATAGCACACTCTATCAGCACAGCCAAGGACTCTTTTTACATAAACAATAACTAAATTACGATTTGTTTCCCTGACTGGAATACATGCTTAACTGGATCAACAAATCCACAATTTGGATATTTTAAAACATGACCTTTGGGGTTTCAGTTGAAACTTTTTGTCTCTTTCCACTTACAGCACTAGAATACCCTTTCGAAACAGCCCAGGGGGTGGCTAACCTGCATAACAGTGCAATGCCATCCTCCCACCCCGACTTTTATGAAATAAAATGCACTGTAATACACATGAAGGAAACAACTTTCATAGCTGGAATTTCAATATATACATTTAATATAACTATGCAAAGCAACTTCATTTATATAATATGAATTATATCTCATCCTATTTTTCCTTTTTTACTTACATGATGCATATTAAATATTACGTAAAGCTCATGTGTAATTTAAGTGCCTTTCTGTTCTCTTGTGAGTAAGGATTTTAAAGAGGGCATGACAACTTCAGAAGCAACTATTGTACTTGTGTGGCTCGATATTCACAGTGATAACAAAGTTCATCTTACTTATTTATATAGCAGTATAAAACCTGCTTTCATACCTAGAAACTGTTGATGATGTTGACTTTGGGCAATTACAGTTTGTTCAACAGATGTGCCTGTCTGTTGACCACTTCCTGTGAAGCCATCTGCAACTCCATCCACTTTCTGCATAGGCTTATACCTGAAATAATATCAAGTACAAAATTATTCTTTCTGTTTACTTCTTCATAAATGGAATGCAGAGATTGATTTTGCCATCCCAAAAAAAAATTTCAGGACAAGAGAATTTAGAGATTCTTACTTATTTTGTAAATAACAGAAGAAAAAACCACTAAGAGAAGCTAGAGTGTTAACAATGCATTACAGAATTCACAAAGGTGGTATTCCAGCAGCACTCCCAATTTCTGGTAGAATTTAGCTTAGTAACAGCATATTGTAAGACCAGCAAATTTATACCAAAAAGAATCATATCCTTCCCTTTCCAAATAGCTTGACATAATTTTGTAATACAAAGATATTGTTCCATTACTTTAGGAAGAAACAACATGACTGTCTGAGGATAATGAAGACTTCAACAGAGCACTTTGGGATACTGAAGTTATGCAAATAAAAAAAAGTGCATGGTTCCCAAATTAAGAAAAGGACTGAAGAAAAATGATATGGGGCACACATTCAGTCTCCAGCCTTTGCTGAAGAGGACTAGAAGTGTTTATTCAATTAAATGTGTCTGATAGAGATGGCAGAATTGGTGTGACTACCAAGAAAAAAAGGATATTGACTGTAATTTACCACCAATTTAAAAGACAAAAGAATCACCAGAAATAGTAATAAGGTGACAAAAGAGCAACATTACCATAATCATAAGAATTACAATATTCAGTCGTTTAGTTCTCTCTTAATAAATCCTGCTAGACTTTTCAATACCCTTGGATAACGATGATGAAACACTGAAGTTAAATACTGAGCCTCCTATAGCACAGTATTTTTCATGTAACAGCTACCTATTGAGCACAACAGTACTTTGCAGTTCAGACCCCTCATCAACACCTTTACAGAGTCTTGCAGCAGAGCTTAGGATTGGTGTGAATTGAGCCCGAATGGGTACATGTTGGTCCAGGGACAGGTGTGCAAGTGCAAAACACGGGGCACAGGAGAACTGTGTGCTAACTGCACACAGTGCCGTGTGTGTGATTTTGTTCAGACATAATCAAGGAACATACTGACATAAAGTTAAGAAAATGACACCAAACATACTTAGGTAAGGACATATGGTGGTGTTAAATAAAATAATAAAGAAAATAGTATAAAAAGAAATATCCACTCCTAACAGTTACATAATGAAATTCCAAAATCATTTTGTCATTGTGAATCAAGAAGAAGACAAGAGATGTGACAATGTTTAGCTGACTGGCATAATTTTTCCAGAAATAATTCTAGTTAGGCCATTGTGGCATATGTTTTGGTGCACGTATGTAATTTTGAATGCAATTGAATGAAACCTCTAAGTGAATGAGATTGATTGGGTAAAATAAGCTTGCTGGGAAATTTTGTAAATATCTGTCATAATTCCTTACTGCCTTGGTTTTAGCAACAAGAATTTTCTACATGGTGTGTTATGAGACACCTCATGATCCTGTATTATGGTCACCAAAAGATAGTTAAGACCATGTATCTTATTATGAACTTCCATTTAGTACTGTAACTAATCTGTACTGCCTGGAAATGACAGTCAAATCATTTCAGATCAAAGTGATTTTTGTGTTTCAAGTTAAAGTTTGAAGATGTGTTTTCCATATCTCATGTGTGTCCAAGGACACAAAATATGCTTGGTACACTATACCAAACTGTTCATTCAACTGAATTTTTTAGAGGGTGTAATTGCTCTAAAGGTGACTTGCTTGATATGCTGCTCTTCTACCTATGAGTGTCATGAAATTATGCATCTAACGTGTTTTACTTTGAGGTAATATGGGAGGCTAGTGACACCAGTGAAATCAAAATTAATTTCAAAGAAATTTACTCATTTCCATTTTTTCACCTAAAATCTTCTGTTTAACATAGTTTTTAATATGCATATTCATACATTGTTTCACCACCAGTACAGCCCTGTGCCACTTTGGACTACTTCTGAGGTTTCACAGGTTCCTCAGGAACAACAGATACCAAGGGAACATACTTACATATACTTAGAGGCAAACCATTGTGATCACATTAATTCTTCACACGGAGATGAAATACATACCAAGCAACTTAATAGTTCTCCGGTAAGAAGTGTGTACATAAAATGATACAGCAATGAAAAGAAACAGGAATATTTGAAATTAAAGCCCTTACTGCTTTTCTTCAGCTTGTGGGACAAGAATTCAATATAGTTAAGAAGTATTATAGGTAATTTTATTATTATTTATTTTCTGCAAATTTATGACAATTTCTAGGTAAATATTCTTTCACATTGACCGGTATCTAACGTCATTGACATCAACTGGATATCCAGCACACTTTTATTTTCACAGCAGAAAAGCTGAACTAGAATTTCAACTTGCCCATGTAACGAAAAGTAAGACTTGATGAACTAGAAATATTAGTGAATAGTTGTGTTTCTCACTTCACCTCTGTTTCTGCTGCATGGGCTGTTGTCTCATGGCCATATATTGCATGTCCTCTTGTAGTCGATTAAGAGGAGAGTCTGGCTTGACACGAATCCCATAATAATGATATTTGGAGTTCCCCCTTTATGAAAAAGCAAGAATTAAAAGAGTGGTAACACTAGTTTTACATATTTACGTTACATCTACTTTACAATTTACATTGACTGGAAAATAATACACACAAATCAGGTCTGGCTCTCCTGTCATACTTGTTTTACATGAGTGTCATTTTACTACCTTTGGGAAATTAATTCACTCTCTTAAACAAATATTGTCAGCATATTAACTTGCACTCCCATTTGAGTATGAAAAATAAAATGCAAATAAATACAACTTATCCAGTTATGGGCAAACAGTACTCTTAGTGATTTCCAAATGACAAGCTATGTTTTATTTGTAATGATAAAAATCTGAAGTGTAGTTACCAAAATATAAACACATAAACTGTCAAAAGCCAAAGAAATAAAACTATAATAGTATCTTGAAAAAATGTAAAACTGTTCAACATGAAGAAATGAAACTAACAGAAAAACACTGTAATATTTAAATGCAGATCTTATGTATTCTTTTCCCTAGCAGACAAGTTTCTTATTCATAATTATTACCTTTATTTTTTATTATAATTCAGGATTTCAATTGCACAAACCTAGTTCCAAGTCTTCTGGTCCGTAGTCCCATGAAGATAGACCGTATGAGTTTTCCAAAGGAGGCAGCATTGACTGGATCCAACTTGTGCTCCTGACAATGTCGTAAGTAATGGTTGTAAAGCGTACTTCTTGGAAGGCTCACTCCTTCTGCAGTTTCATAGTTGTCTAAGAGCCATTGAAGCTATCACATACAAAACAGAAAAAAAATTATTCTATACTTTATTAAAAATATTGTAGCCATACAGAATTAGCTTCTGATAGTTGGAACCACTCTTCAGGTCTATTAAAAAATTACTTCCTTCCTCAGAGAGTCTTTAAATGTTAGTTATACAATAATGCTTTAGTATCTTCAGAATTACCAGGAAATAGCAGAACTCATTGCACTTGTGATCTCAGGAAAGTGTCCTTTTCTTAAAATATTTTTGATTCAGTACCACACATCAATACGTGGTAAAGGTATCTATGCTTTGGAGACAAACTGTTAGTACCACAAAGAAATAAAGAAATAAATAAATCATGAATGTAATATACATAAATTGCAGAAAACAAATTCCTTGGACACAATAGGTAGTTAATGTATTTGTAAACCTGGAACGTTACACTGTTTCTCTTTGCCTGTTATTAAAAAATATTAACATACACATAAAAAAGCTACTGCATAGAAGTCAAAGAGCTACCTAGGTAACGTTGAAAGTAACTGATACATCTATAAATCATTAGGGGTACAAACCCTTTCAGCTGTAGCCTGCTTGCCTTTGACTTCCAGAAGGAACAGAATGAGTTTCTTGGAAAAATAGTAACATTTTCATGTAATTGTGGTAGATAATTAGAAACATGCAAGAGATTTTACGTAACATCACTGGATGTTCTAAGTAGAGCACACTCATGAAACACCTCTAGCTGTTGCTAATATACAAAAAAGTAAAAAGGACAATTTAATACTCCTAGATTTAATATTACAGGAAAATGACAAGATAGATCAAAACCAATATCGTCTGAGAATACATTAGAATTCCATTGTTTTAATTTTTTGATAAGTCAACATTTTCCTTATTTTTCCTAATACTTGTCATGGATCCCTAGAATTTTCTAAGCTCTAGAAAAATACAGAAGATGTAAATACTTCCAAGACATAAAATTTTTAGCTTGGTTTGCAGGTAATTTTGCATTTCAAATAAACAAAATGAAAAAGTACAGTTAATCATCACTTATCATATAATTATTTTATATATAGTAACATTCACAAGTCCTTCCAAAATGAGCATCTTTTGTTTTGAAATAAGGCTGAAGAAATGGTATAATTGTAAACATTTGATTTTTATGTGAATGTATTAAACTTATTTCACTAGTGACCTGACATAAGCCTGTCTCGGCTTAGAAACAAAGGTAATTATAACTTTCAACAGTTGCAATCTATCCATAATGAAAATCTGTTATTACATATGTATTTTTATTAATATATTTATATAAAATTTGTCACATATGATTACATCTAGAATTAAATCAGAACAATACAGAATGTGAAGCTTTTTTTCCCCTTGGGGAAAAACTCTGTCAATCCTAAAAGACTGACAAAACAAAAAATAATTATTTTGTAATTAAGTTCTGTATGTAGCATTAAAGATACTTTCCTCCAGATGGTTTCTAATCTATTATTAATTACTTTGAGTGCACTTCATTAATTATATGAATTTCTAACAGATGTTATTTCAAACATAACTTGCATTATTCAACACACAAAAAAACCAAATCAAAAGTTAAGTGCAATATAAGAATTTTTGGTCTTGTAAGGAGCTACTTAGTAGCAAGGACTTGAAATCTTTACTTGATAGATTAGGGCCTGGAAGAAAAAGTGCAATTAATTCATTATTTTAAGAGAAAACTGAGTCCAAATATTACTGTAAACAACTTTTTAAAGAACCCAAATATTTTTTTACCAAGCTGAAATACAATTCTAAAACTGTTCAGGTTTGAGTCCTGGCTTACAAATTTGTAGTACCAACCACACTGTATTGGTAAGATGGGAAAAGTATGAAATATTTACAGAGCCCGACCTGTACAGCGTGACTTCAAGTAAGGTGCAATGTTTATAAAACACTCAACTATCAATTAATTGAATAAGTTGATCTCATGCAGAAATAAATCAAGAAACAAAAGAAAACAGAGCAGAAATGACAAACTTCTTAAAATGAGAACTCACGCATTTAGGAAAAAAAATCCAACAAAACCTCACTGAGGTATCAAAGGGTAAAAATTTAAATCCCAAACTAAAATTTCCCCACAAATTAATTTATCATAAACAAAGTGTAAGTTAATTAAAAACACAATTTAGAATTTTATTGTAAAATCTATTAAGCCAATTATTTTAGTAAATGCCAAACCAAACCATGAAAAGGCAAATTCAAGAAAAGTTTAAAGAGACAAAGACAACATCTACACTTAAACTTCCTTTATACTGTCCTTGAGTTTAAAGACAATATACATTGCTTTAAAACCAGGCAAAACATCCAGTAAGCTTATCTAGATGTTAAATTTCTTTCAAAATGACCAAAACTAGGAAAGACTTATTGCCACATAAATATGTACAAGGGCTGTTTTAAATTTTTCTTTCCCCACAGAGTCAAAGATATATCCCTATCACAATATTTTTCACAAAGCGTTCACAGTCAAGAAAGAAATATCATGGTAAGTCTTCACAGCTGGAAAGACTGTGGTCTTCTGTGCAAATCTCGTTATTAGGAAGGCACTGTGAATAGTGCCTAGAACTAGGAATGACTGAAACACAGTTTACTGAGGCACTGCAGCTTATCTTGTAATCTTTCATGGTTTTATACCAAGACTACAGACTTTCTAACAGGTTTAAGCAGAAACTTACAATAGTTCTAGTGTTCTAAGTCTTTCCACAGCTTTCTAAAACATTGCAAAAAAAAGCTATGGTCTATTAAAAATGACATTTAGACAATGACTTTGATATTATTGGTCTAATACTATTATTATTTAAATAATAATGTTGATACCATTTTATCTTCAAAATAATTATTTCGTACACACAAGATGGAATCTAAATGTCCTGTATATAATTTTCTGTAACTTTTTGTAACATAGTTTTTTTTCTTCCAATTTTAGATTTTTTTAAGGAAAAAAAAAGTTTGCCTAAATTCTGCACAAAACATTTTTAATTTTAACTTTGACAAAACCAGAGCCCTACAGGAAAAAAAACCCAAAATCCAAACCCAAACCTTCTAAGCATACATTTTTAATTTGATATCCAAAGGACAATCTCTACCATCATATTCTACATTCAGACTGCAAACTAAATTTCAATTTCTTCTGTAGTGCAATAAGGGAATTTGAATTTATATAATAAGTCAAGCTGAGAAGGAAAAAAAAGTAAGATGAATACAAACCAATCAACATGGCAAAAATACAAAATGCAAAACCATAAATACTAACAGAAAAAAAAAAACATTTCAGGAGAGACCAACAACTTACAAAGTAGTAACATTATTTATATAGTAAGTTCAAAATTAACTTGGGCTTTTTCCTTTATTTGAAAGTTACATATAATGAACTTATCACTATATTTGGAGATTATGTTTTTGCCCAAATATCTTTTAGCTTTGTTTATGAAAAGTTCCTAACTGTAAGACTTGCAGAGTAAGAACAAAGTAAAAGGCAAATGAATAAGACATTTCTGTGTACTTAAAATTAAGGCAATGCTTTCCATTTTTATCAGGTCATCATAAGGATCCTTAGGATTATTAAATAAGTAATTTCAAAGTAAACTCTCTACTCAGGATAAATGAAGAAACACCTAGGAATAACCTAAATATATTATTTAGGTGTGCTGTTTGTTTCTTCTCTTCCTCTTCACATGCCCCAAAATTAGAATATGGTACACAGTTCTTACGATGCAGACAACTTTATTTAAAATGCCAAAAGCCAGCTAATTTAGAATTAATTGAACCTTAGCTTGACATTTACACTGTAACTCGCAAAACAGTCAAATGTGTTAACTTGTCCTAACACAGGTGTAGAGCATAGGAAACAGGTAACACTCTGCAATATACCATAAAGACATTTAATCTGACAAAATAAAGCCATGGGAGGTGTAGTAGAAGATTACAAGCAACTAAGATGGGAAGATTAAGAGCAAAAAGTAATAATAAAATAAAACAAACATTTAGAGGCAGGCTAAGCATGCAGAACAAGCAAGAGAGAGTGTATGTGAAGAAGAGACAACTTACATGGCTGTTGAGAAGAGAGCTTCTGTGAGTGGACAGACCATCAGACTTTTGCAGTGTCTCAATCGCCATTTCAATCTGATAATAGATGTCATTAAAAAAAGGACTCAAGATGGGATAGTAAAAAAGCCTGATCAGAGAAGTTTTGACAGATTCCTTACAGATCAACAGAAATGTCTGCTTTATTCCTGGCTAGGGCATATATTTTATTAAAAGGCCTCATCCTAGAGTCCCAGTGAACACAAACCTCCTCAATGAGGTCAGAAAGTCATTTTGCTTGTATATATAGTGCAGGATCACAGCCTTAAAGTTCATTTTACCTTCCAAGCTGCTCAGAATGAGCTCAAAGGAGCAGAGTTACTGGTGAGCTGCACTGAAATAAAAACAACCCAGACTGAACAAAAATATAATCACTGAAGTAAAAAAAAAAAAGAAATAAAAAATCCCTAAACAATTTTCAGAAAGGCCTCCATATATTTTCCCTTCAACTAGATCAGGAAGAGACATGCAGAGCTTGAAATATGAATTGAATCAGAAACAAAACTCTGAACTATCTGAAATCACAGAATCAAATCCCAAACCAAAGTAATTCAATAGGTTTTACATCATTAGCTTCACTGGGACAGGACATCAACCCTTAACTGCTGCCAGCACCCTTTGAAGATCCCCAGCTATCAAAGTAAATGGAAAGTCAGGAGTTACACAGACTGCAGGATCCAGCCTTTGGAAAACCAGATTTGTTCACAATAATCTTGCTTTTAAAAAGGAAAAGAAAACACAGTGTAACTAAAATACAAAGTAAATTTTTTTCAAATGCAAATGTATGATTACTTTCACATCCATTTTCTTTCTTTTCTTTTTTAATAACAATGGATATTTTGATTTTGATCAGTTTGATAACAACATTAAAGAAAAAACCTACGTGTAATTTATCTGGGGGGCCAGAAGAGCAAAAACTAACAATGAAAATGACAGAGACAATGGAATGCACAGTAAGAAAAGGCACACAATTATTAGCTACAATAAATGGCTAAAATGAAAGCAGTGGAAACCATCACTTACACTTTTAAAAAACACTTATCATTTCTGTAGACATTTTTAATGAGCTCTGTCTATCCTACTTCAAATATCACAGTACTAATCATAATTTTAGTGACATAATTTATCAATACAGGCTGATTTTACTCTCTGTATAGTAGAAACTGAAAACTACTATAGCTGGTATTTGAATTTACCTGTAAAATTAGTTTCTCCTTTTATTCCAGGGCAATTGACAAGTATTTTTAATGTATTAGCTGTGAGGAGTAATTTTTTTCAACTGTGTGATATTAGCAAGTTTTTTAAAAAGGTACATTATTAAATCTACACAATTATTATGTAAGAAAACATTCTTGCTTGGCAAGAACAGTCTGACTTCTTCACTGACTTGCTTCAGTGGAAAATACTATGAGGTCAAAATATTCAATCACACAGGAAAGATCAAATTTTAAAAGCATACCCCAAGATAAAAACTACAAGCTGAAAAGATCATCATAAGGTCAGTTTACTATATATTGCAGTCAGAGAGTTTCCCTTCCTAACACAATGCTACAATCAAACAATGAAGACTGTATAGTCATTTAAATCCTAAATCTGAATGTTAGGTCACGTGTACCACAGTACTTAATCCACAGCAGTGCTGTACACCGGGGTTACACTGCCTGCTGCTCATTCCCACCACTGCCCTACTCTCATTTTGTTGCTGCACCTTGTGGCCTTCTTTGTTCAGAGAACCAATATGCTAAAAAGAAGTAATTTCACTTAAAAAGAAAAATGGCATTACAAATGACACTCATTCCTCACTGCCATACTGATTCCATGGGTTTTGGGGCTAACTGGTGGGGATTTTTGTCATTTGAGAGATTTTTGTTGCTGGAGTTTCTTTTAGTAGATTTCATCAGTATGGCCATTGAATGCGAAGAATTTGTGTTTCCTTTTACTGCATAACATAAACCAAGCAACACTGGTTACCACTAAAACATGTTAATTTATCAAGCTCAAAATTGTTATCTGTATTTAAAATGAGTCTCTACCATATTCCACTAGGACAAGCTTAAAGAGAAATTGCTTTCACTACTAATTATTTTATTCACCATTTTTAGACCAAATTTTGATAAAATGAACTTTCACCTTTATCTGACAGATGTCTCTACAATGTCAGAAATCCTCTTTGTATGTAGATTACAAAATTACTTAACTACTTTGGAGCATAAAATATGATTGATTTGAAGACAGATTTTCTGAACACTAAATGATTCACTTGCCCTTTCTGAAAACTTATGGCTACTTCTTGTTTTACTCTCTTGGTGCCCCTCAGGGCTCAATTCTAGGTTCAATTCGTATTTTTACCAATGATCTGGATTCCGGAGTTGAATGCACCATTAGTAAGTTTGCTGATGATATCAAACTGGAAGGTGCTGTTGACTATCTTGAGGGACAGGAGTCCTTGAAGAGAGAGGGATCTCAATACAGTGGGGCACTGGGCAATCTCCAGTGACATGAAAATGCCAAGTCAAAATGCCAGATTCTGCACTGGGATAGAGAAACGCCAGACACAAGTCTAAACTGGGAGAGGGGCTGCAGAGAGGGCTCTGGGGGTGCTGGTCTGCAGCAGGCTCTGTGGCAGCCAGCAGTGTGCCCTGGCAGCCAGGAGGGCAGCAAACCCCATCCTGGGTGCCATCCTGGGAAGTGGAGAGGGAGGTGCTAAGCTCCTCTCCTGGGATCCAGAGATGGGATGTGTGGGAATGGTTCAAAGCTGCGCCAGGGGAGGTTCAGACTCACCTTAGGAAGCATTTCTGTATAGAGAGGGTCAAGCCTGATGACACCCTGAGCCTGTCAGTGTGTAAGGGGCATTTGGGCAGTGCCTTAGCAACCTGCTTTACCTTTGGGTCAGCCCTGAAGTGCTCAGGCAGTTGGGCTAAATGATTCTTGTAGGTTCCCTACAGCTGAAGTGTTTTATTTTCTTCTACTCTCTTATTCCAAGCTTTTGGGTTTTCAAGAGGGTCTATGTGACGCAGAATGTCATGTGTACAGTAAGAAGAAGCTACCTGAGTAAAAAGCTCCTTATGTGAAGGATCTGTTCCCTCAAGCTTGCAAGTTCTAAGTTCTGGCCAAGGACTTTTATTTAGGTTCTAGGAAAGCTGAACATTACATCTCTATTCAAAACAGTACTTAAGCACAAACACAGAATAACTACATAGGTAATACACTGCATATTATTATGATACTTCGTGGAAAGATCAAAGTAATTTTAACATTTAAAATTATATTCTGCATAAATACAAAG
The DNA here is from genome assembly GCA_013397795.1 of Orthonyx spaldingii. NCBI lineage: Eukaryota > Metazoa > Chordata > Aves > Passeriformes > Orthonychidae > Orthonyx > Orthonyx spaldingii. The sequence continues at coordinate 113,134 of VZTJ01006240.1, read as the reverse complement.
GGAAGACCAATACCCTTGCATTTTTAACAATAAGCAGTGAGAGGTTCCAGGCACAACTTATTATATATGTATCTGATATATTAAATAACAAGAATTTCACTTATTTGAATATGCAATCAGTCATACTTTTCCCCTGTTCTTCTCTTAATAAGACTAAAAATATTTATTTAAAAGTTCTGATAACTGAAATGTAAACTATCACTCCCACTGCAACTTCAACTAAACAATGTTAAATATTACACTACATGTAGGAACACTAATCAGTTTGTACAGTTACAACCATGATTGTGAATTTCTCCAATTTACTTTGTTTGCCAGCTAAAATACTGCCTTATACTCTGACACAATCATTAAGGAATAAGGATATTCTCCTGGGGTTAAAAAGTTCAGCAGTTTGATCCCAGTATATGCATCTATAATGTAATCCTTATGTGACATATTGATTTGGAAGTTATTTACTGTTTTTGCTAGGTTATATCTTAGTGTTCATTAACACGTTACTAGATCAACAAAGAACACGTAATTGTCTAAGCTAACTATAGCAACCTCACTTCGAAAAAAAACTCCCTTCCTCTTAGGAAGAAGAAAGAAATAGTGCTTTTTCACAGATTCAACTAACGATTTCTGTGATCATCTAACAATTTAACAGTTTAGTACAAAATGTTTATAGTTAGTTGTTCTGAGGAGGTCAGGACAAAAAAAGAGAAAACAATCTGCAGAAATTGAAATCCTGAGGTTTTGTGATTAATCTGGTATCCCACAATTTATCTGTTCGCATTTGCAAACCACTCTCCACCAGCAGCAGGGCAGGCAGGTGGTATCTTAGAATTCAATATATTGTTACAACATGTTGAAAAATGATAGCTCCTGTCTCTTTTTCCACAGGCACCTCTCATTCACAATACCCTTGATCCACTTCCAAAGGTTCACCCTTTTAGGCTTTAAAGGAAGTGAAACTCTAAAGCAGCTATCATCACAATGCTCCATTATGAAGAAATTACTAATTCATCATATATATACAAGAAAGACTGATTTGGTACAACTAGCTAAGTCCTAGGTACTTGTGGCAATTGTGCCTACCTAAATAGGGCAGAACTAATCTGAAAATGCAGGATAAATGGACACAAGGCTTTTGAAAATGTGACACTTTCACCCTTTTAGTGTGCCACAAACATGCATGATTTATGGCAGCTTTCAATTCTGTTTCAGGACAGAGTATTAATGTATGTCATACTGTTTTCTGAAGCCTATGCCAGAGGGTTGTGTTAGGCAGGCAAGCCTGCCCAAGAGAAAGAAGCTTGAAAATGAAATTGTATTGACCACATGAGGAGATCACCACTGTAGCCCATACAGTTGGGAGACAAACCTAAAATATTTGCATTCCTGTCAATAGAAAAAGCTGTAGAAACACCTGCAAACAGGTTCTATGAAGTTTTGTTCAAAATATTGAAACAATACTGTGAAGACAGACAGAAAGGTACCTCTTTAAGTCTGTGGAATGAAAGAAATGTAAATATGCAGAAAGATAAAAACAAAAAAAAGATGTAAAATAAGTACAGTATTTTACATAAAACTGACCTTAAAAGAATGCTGATAAACCTTAAAATCTTAGAAAAATAAATGGTTTTTCCATTCCTAAAAGAACCCCCAATTGAATTGTAAACATGGAAGTTTAACATACATAACAGATACTGGTCAAAACACCTCTGCAAATGCACACCACCAGTAGTCTGCTTGTACATAAGGCACGCATACTGACTAATGAATACAGCATGTTCTCTAGTAATTATAAAAGAATACATGGAATCATTTGGAAGAAAAAGCATATCCAGCAGTCACAGACTGGAAAAATAAAAAATGCTTGAAGTTAAGTCAGATTGCCTTTTCCTTCCCAAATTTTCAAATGAAACATTGCTGCCCAGGTCCCAAGTGACCTTGACACACCTGAGGTAGGCTGATGCAAACCTCACGAAATTCAATAAAGTGAAGTGCAAGGTCCTGCACTTGGGTCACAGCAATCCCAGGCTACAGGTTGGGTGGAGAAGTGTGAGAGCAGCACTGCGGAAAAAGATTTGGGGGTGATGGTTGATGAAAAACTCAATGACAGCTGGCAATGTGCACTCACAGCCCAGAAAGCCAGCCGTATCCTGGGCTGCATCCAAAGCAGCGTGGGCAGCAGGGCCAGGGAAGGGAGTCAGCCCCTCTGCTCTGCTCTGGTGAGACCCCACCTGCAGTGCTGCATCCAGCTCTGGGCTCCCAGCACAGGAAGGACATGGAACTGTTGGAGGAAGTCCAGAGAAGGGGCACGAGGTTGATAAAAGGACTGGAGCACTTTCCTTATGAAGACAGGCTCAGAAAGCTGGGTCTGTTCCACCTGGAGAAGAGAAGGTTGCATGGAGACCTCACAGCAACCTTCCAGTATCTGAAGGGGATGTACAGGGAAGATAGAAAGGGACTCTCTGTCAGGAACTGCAGTGACAGGACAAGTGGGAATGGCTTCAAACTGAAAGGGGAGAAATACAGGTTGGATATTAACAAGAAATTCTTTACTGTTGCAGTGCTTTGGTACTGGAAGAAATTGCCCAGAGAGTTTGTGGATTCCCCATGCCTGGTTAGTTTGGATAAGGCCTTGAGCAACCTGGTCTAGTGGGAGGTGTCCCTGCCCATGGCAGGGGGGATTGGACTAGATGATCTTTAAGCTCCCTTCCAATCCTTAACCTTCTAGGATTCTATGTTTATCTTCTTTGCTATAAGTTCCAAATACAGGGTCAAACTTACCAATTTACCATCTTTTCCCCAGATCATCCAGTTATACGTATACCTAATGTCTATTATATACATCTTTAAACATATTCAAAACCTTTTCCTCTGTGGTCATTTCCCCCATACTTGGAAAACAAAACAAAAAAATCCCTTGTCAAGCTTGTCATAAGGACATTTAAAATATATACATTCCACCTAACACTGAAAAACACATGTAAACATATCAGAGTTACTCACACAAGAGAACCAAAATAGAGAAACTAAAAAGAAAATTCAATTCAGATTACTATTAAAATCAAATTTGAAAACATTTATTGCTTGACAACCTTACACAGAGAGAGTGGCCATACTAGGACAAGTGCATATTTAACCAGAAACAAAAAGGAACTGTAGTCCTTTGGAAAGATAATGCATCTATGCCATTCATAACCAGACTGCTTTGAGAACATCATGGCAAGTCTTTTGGCATCCAGTTCATTATGCATTTTCAAATAAAAAGCATTAACACAAATTCTTCTCATGGATTGAAAGATACCTATTTTTGACATCTTATGATTAAAAAACTGTGTTTCTTAGAAGATTTTTAAATCAGTAACTGGAATACCACATTGGAATAAACTGAGTTTCCAACCAAAAAACCTCATTTTTTTGGTAAACAAATACCAGAATAAACATTAAACTGCCAAAATTGAAAACACTATAGTTGCTACAGGGCTTTTAGCAGAAAACACATTAAAAACCAATGAGGCCAGCCTGTATCAGAAGAGAAGCAAGGAGCACAGACAGATGAAGCCAGAATGCAGTTGGGGTAGGTGTGCCTGACCTTAGTAGCATCATTCTCCCTTTTCCCCCACATTCCTTGTCTTGTGAAGATGACATAGTCTCAATGCAAGACTTTGCAGTGGAGCAGCAAGGCATTCAAAGGGACAGAGAAATACGTAAGTTATATTGGTGACATTGCTACACTGAAACCTCTGCAAGAGAGGGGGAGCTCCACAGCTCTGAAGCAGAAACCAAAGCAGGAGAAGGCAGTTTATCAAGGCACAAGATCCACCTGATATATTTTTTTTCACAAAAGAAGTCACTGTGCTCAGTTGCAGAAATGATAAGTAAATATCTTGCTTGTATATGATATCACACCAAATGATCTAATAAGCTTTTTTGCATAAAAGTCTGTGCATATTTGATTTGATCAGGAATGTTTTATTTTATGTTAAAATGGATTTAGCTAAAACAAAATGACAAGAAAAGTTGAGGAATGCAGGAGGAAAAAGCTCCTGTACCAAGAAGGAAATTAATAAATAAAACCTCATCTCAAACTTAAATCCAAATTATAACCTTTCTGCCTTTAATGGAAGATTTGCTAGTTTTTCTGAAATAGTCATTATACTTCCACTAGAATTGTATTATCAGGATATGGTATTTACACTGGGCCTTCTTATTTGTTGCTGTTCTCTCTCCAATAATTACAACATATTTTCGGCAGGTACAATCTTTCCTTTAAAGTCAATAGCAACTTTTGCATGCTCTGCTTACTAGCAGAAGTAATAGTTTCTGGTGATACATTATACCCATATTAATTTTGTTTTTATTTTCACGCAGATTTAGATTTGCACTGAAATACAATGTATTTCTGTTAACAGCAGGAGTGGAAACCTCCCTGTGGTTGCTGACGACTGGTGAATGACAACTGTAAATTGAGGATCAGTCATAAAGCTTGTTAGAAAACCAGACTAATAGATGGGATTCTCTCACTGACTGACAAGCATAACAACACATTTATTGCTAGAAACTGTATGAATTTTTTAACCTTGTGATATTATGAAATATGGTGATTAGATAACCTTTTTCCATCACAAGAACAATCCTTAGGTGTTTACATATGGGAAAAAATGAAAGGTGACTTATATTTCGTTATTAACATGGCAATCCAATTTTTTGGAGAGTCCCTCAAATGTAGCGGTTCCTTCTTTAATGAGAGCTGCCAGTAAACCAAACAGATTACTCTCTCATACAGGTTTCAGCATGTAAATTCATTTCAAATAGACATCCAGCTAGGCTAATTCAGTTCTTCTTCAATGCAATCACAATATGTTCTTGACCAATCCACAAACATACTCACATGAAAACGATAATTTTGGAAAGTTGCTTATCTACTGAGCATCTTATATAGAAGTTCTTGTAATCTGAATGCCTTTCTGTTTTAGTGAAAAAATCCTTTTTAGCACATAGAGAAGTAGTTTAATAGGCGAGCAAGGGGTATAATGGGAAGAAGCAGTGAAATCAACGGAAATGAAAAAAGTAAAGAAAAAGCTTACAAATGTTCTTCATGCATACCAACATAAACCACTACTGTATATATGTTGGAATAGTTTTGACAGAGCACATCTTGATATTGTGGCTATAAAAGCAGTGCTACTGCATGCTATAGCTTAATAAGGACAGTTTTCTTGTATGAATGCTTGACAGAAAATTAAATTAAATATTACAACCAAATTATTAGCTCTTAATTAAAATCCTGAACCAGAACTCAGAATTATGTTAAACCATGAAGAAAAAGTGAAAAAAACCCTTTAGTTAAAATGTCTCTTTTATTGAATTCTGCATAAAACAAATAGCATACCTACTGAAGAGTGAATTAGATTTTTAATTTATCTAAAAGACAGTTAATAAAAGTTACCTACTTGACTTTTGACTTTTAAACTGAAACTCTTTTGTTTCTTTCTTTCCTTTAACTTAAGCTAGATGTATCAGAAAGAGATAACATTATTCATACAATTAATTTGTTTATTACAGAATGTAATGATTTGATCAGTGAGGGTGACAAATGACAAAACAAAGTGAAGTTATCAGCTGAGGAGTCAACAGAGGTAGTACCTCTATGGCAAAATACAGAGAACTTGTGATGATCACATATATTAATAAATGAATTCTTATTAATTTCTATATCCTTTTTCTCTACAAGAAATTCTTCGAACTAAATCAAAATTTGGAAAAATTTTATGCCTATTATGCTAGCAAACCAGTCTGGATATAGGTTATTTTGATGGCTCCAATAAATTCTCTATACAAGAATGAAAAAGGCTATGATGGTAAAGATCAAATGAGTATCACGAGTGAAACAAGCTCTACCTATCTAAGGTGCAATCCAATTAAAGTATTACATTGCTCTATTTAACTCAGTTTCATTATGCCCCCTAGTAAAATTAAAACAGACTTGGTGCTTTCAAGTGAGTTTAGACTAAACCTTTAGTGTTTCAATTAATTCATGAACATTTCAGCTGAGACACACACCAAGCCTAAAGTTATGATCTAAAATCATGTTATGTCTCACTTCCTTAGCAAGAAATGTACTTCTGGCGTGTTCTGAGGTCTCATACTTATAGAACTGTATTATTTAGAAGTAATAGCAACCTGAGAAACAGAGGAAATTATTTTAGTGCCAAAACACAATCTAATAATTGTCATTTAAGTAGCAGTATTTTTTCCTATTCTTAACAGTGAGTTGATATAGTAGTATAGAATCTATTTTGAGCAACAAAAACAGGCTATTTTATTGACCCATAGAGTAAGAAAAAAATGCTGCTGAAGGTATGAACTTCAGGTTTTGTTCAGTGTTGGCAAATTCTACTTTTATGTTTTGAAAAAAAAATCAAACCAGTTTTTAATTCGCAAAATATAGTGTGGAGTTACGATACTAAAATAATCCGAGGATTTTCAACTTCAAAGTAACTCTACTACTCTCTATTTGTGTTTACTGGATACTCGATTTAAGGCTCACTTGTTTTCACAGTCAGTTAAGCATCTGAAATCTGAAAATTTTTTCAGAAGCTCTATTCTTTTATTAAGTCATGTAAAATACAGGCAAATGTTAATACACACTCTTTCTTGTAACTCAAGTATAAAATTCTCTGTTACTGTGAAAGCTTCCACTATGTTCTAGCGGGACAGTTATACTATTCACACATTATGACTCTTCACAAGTTTTGTTTTCAGAAAATAGTACTGCATGGGTTTTTTGGATAAGGTAACAATTTCTTGGTACCAAAAATTGTATTTATCCATACGAATCACCTTAAGATTCAAAAAGGAGAGAATTTTCAGATCATCTGAATTATCCAATGCTTTTACGTTGGTTCCTAAAAATTAAGTCCCCTAACTTTATTGCCTTTTTGATGAGTCTGTATTATTAATGATGCTTTATCTCCTTTCCATATTTTTAAACTGCTGCTACCCTATGTTTCACAGTTCTCTTCCCCATTACTTCCAAATCTCTACATCCAGACCAGAAAACTCAGAAGAATGAGGTTAAAGTACTCTTTAGGCTATGCAGCAAAGGTAGATTAGTATAAAATAGCTGAAGTATAGGGTGACTGAGTAAGCTCTTAGGTAAAGTTCTGTGTGCTCATGTTGATGTATCCACAATATTTTATACCACAGTTGTTAACAGAATGCATCTTCCCATAGCACTGTCAGACATTCCCACAATGAACTTTTAATCTGGAACAGAATTTGGAGACATACCATAAATAAGTAAGAATAAAGCGTTAAAACACAGGACCTCAATATTCTGAACAATTGGATTTTTTTAAAATAAGCTACCAAAACTATGTTAATATCAGGCAAACAAACTGATTAAATGCAGGGAAGTTACAGATACTGATCTGTAACTTACATTATTTAACATTTACATCTAACACAGTTATGCTCAACAACACTGTATATTTCTTATGTTTTCAGAAAAATTACAAAATGTTAACATTTAACATATGAAATGTAGTTATTTGTAAGCTGTCAAAGGAAAGGTATGCCTTCATGATTAAGTTTTCATGGTATTCTTACTTCTGTATCTTATACATATATAGTGCTATTTTACAAAACGTACTATGTAGTCCTTATTCTGACAACATAATACCACAATGCATTCTGTCACAAAAACTGTGTCAGTCTGCAAGAACATCTGAGTGACTAAGACACTAGTCTCAAAGGTTTTGCATCCGTCTGAAATACTTACTGTCGCTGGGGAGGCCCGCGTTGTGTGAGTCACTGTATGACCAGAATTTTCCATAGAATTGCCAATCAGATAGGTCCCTCCTGAGCTGCTAATGAGTTGTCCTCCTGTTACGCCCATCTGAATCCCTCCAGTGCCCACCATGCTATGAGACGAGACCACTGTTGTCACCTGTGCAGAACTTCCTTGAGTATCAAAATAATTTCCCCCGGTGTTTTGACTGTACATCTGGGTTTCTGTGTAAGGATAAGTTGTTGATCGGCTTCAAGAAAAGAAAATAACAGAAAAGGAAAATAGATTATTTGTATTTCATTTCGCTGAGTGTAATGTTATAACTCTAGAAATTTATTTACAATAACTAAAATAAAATCAAATAAGATTGGCAAACAATTCCTGTCTCCTCAGAGAATAATATTTAATCAAGTCAAAGCATTAAATAACTCAGTGTCAATGTTAATCAAAGTATCCACCAAACATTATAGAAAAACTGTCAGTCTAACACAAAGACGAAGAGAGAAAGGAACAACAAAAATTGAAGACAGGCACATAGAGCTAATCCAATTATTAATATATTGCAAAGCAATTTACAAAGCTCTGCTTGTATAAACATTTTTTAAAACTTGACAGTAGAATCTTGATTTCTAGTCAGATGTTATATGTTTTGCATAATGTGCAGTATGCCAAACTACAAACAATTCATACAAATGTCAGCTAACAGAGTCCAATGTTCAAGAATCCTATGTTGTCTATTGCTTTTTAATTCACTGAAGCTCTTGACTGAAGCTTGAAATTCTAAGTTTGCTGGTATTTTGGGAAATGCAGTTATTTTTACAGGGGAAATTCAGCGGGGAAGAAAGGAAAAGGAAACAAAACAAAACAAAACAAAACCCCAAAACCTCTCTCCAAGCTAGCAGGAACGCAGGAGAGCAGCGCAGCGTTGCCAGTGCGCTCCCTCCCCAAGCCCGGCAGAGCCGTTGGACCGAGCCGTTGAACCGACCCGCACGCGGGGTCCTGCGGCTCCAGCCCCACCCCCCAGGTCCATCTTAAACATACAGGTGCCTCAGGCACTAAGCAGACAGTTAAGGAATACCAGGAAGTTCATACCATCACCCCAGGACAACCAAACAGAACTATGACTTGTAAAACGGTTGCAAAGATTAAAGAAGTTAAAGGAATGCAACAGTAACATCTAAAAAATAATTATCAAGTGTGAAACATTCACATGTCATTAACCAGTTTACCCTAACAAACTACTCAGCCACTGAAACCTTCTATCATGTGTTTCATGTTCTTACTTACTTATCTTGAAACATTATTTTTCATGCATTATAATCTATTTACAATTTTTGAATTTATATTTGTTCCCATGTACTAAAATTGACATTTAACTCAACATATTTCAAAATTATAAAGTAAATATAATTCCTTATTTCAAAGACTGTATATGTTGTCAAGTATGATAACAAGTATGAAAACAAGTAAAAAGTATAACAGTTTGTTTATCCAACCATTTACTTTCTTATTTAAGCAAAAAATCTGTAACATTTCTTGTAATCCACAGGCAATATCAACTTGTACGGCATGTAACTAAACATGTTTAAACAACCAACAAACACACAACAAAACCCCAGACACTTTTGTACAGAAACACAAGAGGTGGATTCAGCACTCATGTTTTATGCAGTAAGCTGATGATAAAGACACGTATGCAAGTACCTGAAGCCAGACTTTTCTTCCCCTTTATCTACACAATGTTTACTTTTTATTAATATAAAGTCAAGGCAATTTATTATTATTTTTTTGAATTATGACAACTTATGTAAGATTACTTAATTATTAAACAACAGACACAGAAGTTATAATTCCTTCTTTACCTTCAGAAAACCATTATTTCTGAATAACTGAGGAACGTAATAGTAATTCATCAACAACCAAACTCAGAAATTTTGCTTTATTAATTGCGGTCACAACAGTTTCTCCCTTCCTGTTTAGAGACTTCCAGAAACTCCAAAACTTAAGTTTTAAAATCTAAAATGTTTCATAAGTCTTGTACTATATTATTTGCTCTTAGCCCTCTTTAAGCTACTTAAACATTTTCCATTTTATTTTGAGTATTTCAAAAGCCTCAAGATCAGCTGCAAAAAACTTGAAGGTAATCTAAAAGAAATGCCTTGCTGTCTGCTGAAAACAAAGCAAAACAGTTCTTTCAGGCACTAATGCTCAAACAGACATTCAATCAATTAACCATTCTCTTGGAAGTTAAAATCAGTTGATTTTTACATCACAATAATCTATGTATATATTGAGGTACTGCGCAGGTCCTGATTAATCTGTTCTCTCAAGCCAAGATATCATGGTGATACCCTGTGATACCTTAGGCATATAATTTATCTTAGAACCATAAAAAGAACTACTGAGTTGTTAAGGTTCAAAAAAAATATGGAGTCCAACCATTAACTGAATGCTGCCATCTTCATCCCTAAATCATGTCCCCACATGCCACATCTAGATGTTTTGTGAACATTTCCAGAGATGGTGACTCCACTACTTCCCCAAACTGCCTGTTCCACTTCTTGATCACCCTTTGCAGTGAAGAAATTTTTTGTTAATATCTAACCTAAGTCTCCTTTGGTGCACCTTAAGGTCATTTATCTTGTGATGAGCACAATAACGACTAGCAGACTGAAGGCTGCCTCTATCTTTACATCTGTGAGCATTGTTATGCAGCAGAGGTCAGATGTAGGGAAATGTTGTGATACAGACTCAGGGGAAACAGTTCATGGATAATGATCACCAAGTGACTGAACACTGTCATTTCTCGCAAAAGAGGAAAGAAAAATCTTGGTATCAGCTGTCAGTAAGGATAGGAATGAAAGGATACGATCATGGTTAACAGCAAAAGTAGACATGGCCAGAGGAAACACACTGTACAAAAGATGCAAGGAGAACAAATCTCACTTGCAAAACTGGAATTGAATTTTGGAAGCAATGCAAATCCTTGAGAATGCTTCAAATTTCAAAGAAAATTAAATCACAGACTTGGCGTGGAATAGTAGATGAAATATTTGTTTTGCTTTTACCTTGTGTAGGTATATCTGTGTATCATATGCATCATCTGTGTATCATATGCATCACCTGTATATCACTGTCGTAGGTGTCCATGCTAGTTTCTTTGTTTGTCTTTTGGTGGGTTAGTTTCTTTGCTTGTCTTTTGGGGGCAGAGCCCCCAAGGGGTGGTCCTTCTGTGGGCCGTTCTCAATGGGGGCGGGTCCTCTCAGATTTCTGGGAGTGGACGTGCTCCCAGACCAACTGGAGAAAGGTAAATGCCTCTATGAATTAACATACTCCAGGGATATATAAGGGAGTGAAGGGGAGGAGTCTGGTGCAGTTGTTCCCCTCCCCTCCCCCCTTTGGGGAGGGGGGAGGGTGGTGCAGTGGCCACATGGCGGCGGCGGCTCAGCCACATGGCTGGGACTGGGGCTGGCGGGCCAGGGCCGCTGGCACACTCGGGTGGACCCCCTCTCTCAGACTGGTGGGCCACGGCATACCCTCCGCGCCCTCGCCATGCCCAGGACTGCCGGCAGCTCCTGGTGTGTGCAGTCCCACTGCAGCAGTGTGCAGCCAAAAGGAACTACCTGGCAGAGAGAGAAAGAGGAAGAGAGAGAGAGAGACAGAGAGAGAGGAGAGAGAG